>JAOYNN010036457.1:0-12590 GCA_025770095.1 Goniobranchus kuniei | reverse complement strand
ATCCGTTCTTTTTTTTTTCTTTAAAGCATTGGGAGACAAGCCTTTCACAATTAAGGAAACTATCTCTTGTAACTTAATTATCAAGAGGAAATGAAACAAATTAATCCTGAATTTCACAATTATCTGTTTTGTGCATGTTTCAGGCATCGTTCTCTAAGAAGGAAATGGCAGTTTATATAAGCTTTAACTGCTCATCAAACCTAGTTGGAATGTAATTAGTGAAAATATGACACAAAAACACACACAAAAAAACTCACATGAGACTCATAGAAAGAAAAAGAGCGCTGAGAAGCATAAGGCAAGGAATCGTTAGAGTTACTTTTCCTCTCTTTTAAACCCAGCTAAAAATTGAAGTTGGGATACGAAACAACTAGGCTACTTCCTATGATATGCAATGCAACCAAATGGTTCAAGAAACATCTTAACTGGTGATTGAGTTCAGGGTTACACAATGCTGGAGCAGAGTAATGCCACAACATCATGTCTGAAAAATCCCTAGCAGGAGACGCAACTCACAAAAACAATATATTGCTTGTTTACACTAGAATACAAAGAATGATTTTCGAGATTTGAGATCTGAAAATTTCAATTTCATATTTTTCAACCATTGTGACATTCATTTTATCCATTTCACTGTGTAACTCTTCTGTACCTAAGACAGCTGTGTAACTTCAGTAGCACTCCAGGCTGTTTCAGCAAAGTTCTGGTATAAATAT
The DNA here is from genome assembly GCA_025770095.1 of Goniobranchus kuniei. Taxonomy (NCBI): domain Eukaryota; kingdom Metazoa; phylum Mollusca; class Gastropoda; order Nudibranchia; family Chromodorididae; genus Goniobranchus; species Goniobranchus kuniei. The sequence continues at coordinate 11,874 of JAOYNN010036457.1, read as the reverse complement.
GTTTCCCCACACAAAAAGTCTAAATTCTTTAATAGGAACATGGATAGGCTAGCTAACATATCAGCTCAGATGGAAGAGAGACCTTAGACAATATTGAAAGGGCAAAAATATTGAAATCTTTTTTTTTAAGCTAGCAATCTGACACATCACATGATACACTGTAACAATGCATAGTGACAATTGACGTTCTATTTCAATCTTAATTTACCTGCAACTTATTATATCCTTTTATCTCCCTTGTTCATCTTAGTATCAAATTCTTGCGGTTTTAAATCTGGGTTTATTAATTTACACAACAATGATGAATATTCTATTAAAGTCTGCAATTTCTGTTTTAGATAGGCCTATTCTCAAAATCAAACAATGAACATTTTACATCCTCTTTTTTCAACAATTGAATCAACCTCTGGTTACATTTTCATCATTATGTAGTCTTACACAAGTTGAGCTGGTTTCATAACACATTGAATAAATATCTTTTAGCTTTAGTTTTCATTGCAAATGCAAAAACCTTAGAGTTCAGTATGAAGTAAGATTAAAATGCTGAATACAATCCATCTCAGTATTATCCTTATCTAATATGCTGTCAGCCCGTAAGTAAAGAAAATCTTATGAACGATCATAATTTCAACACCCCAAATATTATTCCTTTCAAACTCCATTTTCTTTGCTGAAGGAAACAAGCTCAAAACTAGTATTAGTATAAGAATAACACAATACCATACAATTCATGACAGGTTCAATGAAACTTGGAAATTTGCAACTAAATGACAAAATGCAAATGAAACACTTATCTCATCTGGTAACTTTATCACAATTAAATGAGATAAAATCAAAACAACAACAAAATTTCGACCTCAGTTTAATTAAATAAAATTATAATTTATTATAAAGCCCTTGAAAAAATGGACATACATCTTTATAACTCTTCATCTTTTCATTTCATATCTCAGATAAAATGGACAAGATTGGGACACTGAAACCGGGAAATTCAGCATAAAATTCAATAAGATTATTTAGGAGAGAAATAAAACAATGAAAATAATTCTTGAAGAGAACAAAGGTTAACATTAAAATGGAATAATATATTAATAAACCATATGAAATAAAAAGATTAAAAGACATACGCTGCATTTGTATCAGGAAAGGGATTTTTTTTTTTAAATGGCATCCAGGATCAGACACTAGAAAAAAAAAAGCAAGATTAAATAAATATTTCTGCACCCTCCAATTTCTTACCCACATACAAATAGGGTATGGAGGTATTTATTTTACAATACAGCCATCTAAAATCCCATCACAAAAGAAATATTCAGCCTGATAAAGTGGTCCATAACCTGGCGGTAGAGTGCCTGCCTCGAAATTGGGAAGTTGCGGGTTCAAACCCCGTCCGATCCATACCTAAGACTTTAACCTTATGGCACGTATGTGGCACCACATAACTTGTCCAAATAGTACTGTTGCGGAGATAACATATGATGTTGAAAAGTGACATTAAACCACAAAGTAAATCAGCCTAAAAAGGGCAATGCCAAGACAATGCAAAACTAAGAAATCTTACACCTGACAATTAATTTTCTCCACATTTCTTCCTATGCGTTGTCACAACTGCCTCTATGAGTAGATTCTAATTAAATTAAAAGGTTTCCAATAATCTCATATCATAAATTACCTTACAAATACATCAGAACTTTCTATTTCTATGTATCTAAAATATTTAACAGGCTGGCATTGTGCAACTCTTCTTTCATGGTTGAAAGAGTCACAAATTTCACTTCTACGTCTTTGGTTACATCTGATAACTCAATTTTTTTTTTTTTCAAAGCCCAGACTTTTGAGTCTTCAAACAAAGAAAATGACCTCTGGCTTGTGATATCTTTATCACTTGTTAAAATGAGATATTGATCAATACACTAGTCACTAAGTTACAAACATTTAAGCATGTAATAAGTAAATTTCCCTCAAAGCCATTTGTTTCCATATTAATTATCTCTCTCAGCCTCTGGCACTTTGTCGCAGCTTTACTCCCCTGATGACTGATTGAGGTGGGGACAATCATTAAGACTGTCCAGGACCAAACATTAGATCCAACACAACTGATTTTTGAACCAAACACACTTTGACCTAAAACCAAAGTTGAGTGCTTTGACAACTCAACCATAGACAAAATACGAGTAAGTCAGAATAATAAAATATATTATAAAGGCAAAATAGAGGTCCCTTGATCAATACCATAGTCAACTGGTTTGTAGAACTTATCTCTAAGTATCTTCTATTCCAAACCTTATTTTCACCGTGTATTACAATTTTGGGTCAACTGAGGTTATCAAAGCTAATAGACTGACATATGGTATATTCAGTCATTTTGAAAGGTAGATCTTCCTTCGTCATTGTTAGTTTCAATCTGACATGACTGTGTAGTACCAATATAAACTAAAAAAAAACCCCAAAAACCTCCTTAGTGCTTTAAGTTTTAATTAGCATGAGGGCAGTCTTTTCTTGATGCATGATTGTGAATCCTGATTATCAGTTCATTTGTTTCTTTAATAAATCATAAGATAAGCCCCCAAAGTCGCAGCCATTTTTGACAGCCAGCAGGAACATTTATGGTATAAAGCCTTGGAGAAGTATTTTAAATAAAAAAAAAAAAGGAAAAAAAAGAACACAACTACAGAATACAAGATGTAAAAGGAAAAAAATTTTCACTAGCCTTTGAATGTGACAAATTCTGACTGACATCAGAGAATAAGGGAAACAGATTCTCTACATTTGAGGTGAAGTCATAAAAGAAACAAAAAGGTAAATGCTTATTAATTGACTAAAAAAAAAACACACACAAAGGAAGAAATTCAATGAAAACCAGTGGAAAGGGCAAAAAATTAAAATTTTTCAGTGATAGAAAAGAAGGTGGCACAAGGTAAGAGAAACTTTTTTCTACATGAGTTATGCCTACAACTATAAGGAACACAGAATTTGATGTTCAATGAAGGACAAAGCGTGAGTTTTGAACTTTTCATGATGATCATGACTTTCATATCTTTTTCAACATTTTCTAGAGGTTATTTGCAGCAGTTCTTATTTTACTGAGAAATGTTGACAAAGGAAAGCACCAGCAAATGTTGAGAAAATCTCAAGGCTGGCTGGGTGTCAATGAACCTCAGCAAAACCTTTGCCAGCTTTCCAGGAATGCAAATTCAAAGTATGCCAAACCCTGCTATTCAAAACAAGTTCAAATCTCAACACGTGCAAAAGTTTTCCCCAAACGTTTTATTGCCTTGTCTGTTTCTATACGGGTTTATTAACCACTGTATGTTTTGCTGATTTTTTGTTATTTATCACCTCTGGCATTCACACACTACAAATCTACTCAAATTCATACAGAAATCAAAGAGTAGCAATATATGAGAGTTCCATTTCCCAAGGCCTCCTTAATGGAGAATTAAGCAAACCTTTGTGCAGTCTAAGACAGGAGTAAGGCAAGGCTGGATAATGCCTCCAGCCATATTTTTAATTATCATTGACTGGGTCATCAAGAAAACAACTATACATAACAAAGCAGATATAAAAAGAAACAAACTCAAACACCTTGATTTTGATATCATCTCTTCCTTTCTTACAAAACCATAGCAATCACAGTCAAAGTTATGAAATAGACAAAGAGATGACATATTTAAAGATAAAAAAACAAGATTCAAATGATGCTGATAAATGACATTCGTGATTAACAGAAGGGAGAAAGAATCAAACATACAGGTTCACAGACATGATGGGAAAGGACAATAGAGATAATGGAAAAGGCGATCACATCAAAGACAGAATAAATCAAAATGTTCATTAAGCAAACTACAGCCTATTAAGTATTGAGCTCCATGACTGATACATGGTATCCCAAAAGGGTAAAATTGGACAATATCTTTTAAAATTCATTTGGTTTGGATTTTGAAGATTTGGTGCTCCGTGATACAGCTGCGCTGAAGCATCAGGCTCCTTTCAAACTGTTCAAAAATCGAGCATAGGTTATATCAGGACCTTCTATTTACATCTTTCTTCACACAGAAAGACAATGGCTTGATCATGATCAGATCCCATGTGAGTTTCTAAAATTCTCCCAGATGTCATCGATATGGAGATTCAATTCTTCACCAAGAAAAACACTGCCACAATGGTTAAAAAAAAAAATCCACCAAAATGTGATTCCAGGGTTGCTTTAGATGTAGACTGAATTTAAGATCAAGCTTTTACATTGGACAAAGGGGTGAACATGACTCCCTTCCAGACTTAAAAATCCTTCAACACTTTAGGAACCAATATGCCAACAATGAGCTATCAAAGTATCTAGTGACCTCCTTTACAAATGTCATGAAAACTTCTTGACTTCAACTCAATATCTTTCTCTGGTTGCCAAATTCAGACAAACCATTGAAACAAAGTGAAAATGAAATATGAGCTTCTAGGGCATACAGAGATGAAAATTATTTTTTTATTTCAAAAAAAAAAAAAATCAGAGGTAGACATGAGATTGCTTGATATAAGCAGTAGGTAAACATCTAAAGGCTGATGACTTCCTACATAAGGTCACTCTAGAAACCCTCCTTTAAAGCCCCCATGACAAGAATAAAGTAACACTGATTATCTCTTTCTTTTCCTCTCTCAGCATACACAATTGCAAGTATTCTATCAATTATGCTAGTCAATGAATATGTTCAACACAGAAAAAAAAATTGTACATTTACATCCATCCATGAATCAGACAGCTGGCCCTGCAACAAAGGCTGATTTAGAGAAGGGCGTTAAATATGCATGTACACACATGCAGCCAAAGAAAAACCGAGCAGCATTATGAGGAATCAAGATGCAAATAAAATGTGGGTGAGAAAATTCAACATATTTCCATATGAGCACATACAACACTAGAAAAAGGCAAAAATAAAGTTGAGATCTGTTGAGACAGAGGGAAGAATAAAATGCACATGAAATAGGCATGGCTATAATGCCAATTAATAAACTTTAATAATTCTCCCTCAAATTGTTGACATCACCTATATTTACTTTCAATGTAGTGATAGGAAAAGTTGGCTTGGCAGACACAAAGGCGGAATATCAATAGCATACATTAGGGAGGGGCAACTTCAGCAAAACTGAGGCCATATTCTGTTGGAGGAGAGAAGGGTGTTCTTGTTCCATGCAAGCCAATCAGTGACCCTGATTGCAGGTCAATATTGAAAAGCCATAGCCTTGCTGGGGATGCTCATATAGACTCCTATTAGCCGAAAATGCCTCTTGATTAATGAGACTGGTAACATTTCAGCTTCCAAACCTTGAAATGTACAAGTTGCTTTTATTTAAACCTGAAACAATATTACTTTGTGAACCTGAAGAGATAACCCTCCCCACTCAAGACGCCTACCTCTTCCAAACATGGTAGGCCCACAACTGTATTACTAAGTACTATCATGACAATGGAACACAGATCACTGAAAATAAAATAAAGCTGCAAATACATAAGGTGGCCATGAGGAAAGGAAACATATTAAAAGGAATTTGTAGTCCATATCTCTGTAAAGGGCAGGCTCAATGGCTATGCATTGTGAGTACTCCCCTTCCCTCCCCTTGAGCAGGCAATGCATTCCAATACCTGTGGGACTTTCCACAGAAGCATATAAAAATAGTAAGAACACATTGTACACTTTCTTTAAGATCATCCAATCTGGAAAACAGAAGCAGGTTGTGGGTACGTAGCTGTGTGGGTACATTTAGGAAGAGTCTGGGGGAACAATTCTCTCATTCTCATTCAATAGCCATGTATCCATGTCTTGAAACTTTCATAGAACTGACAATACAATCAACGAAATACAGGTCATGACATAAAGATAAAGATAAAATAATTTAAAAAAACAATGTGCCCATTGCCTATAAGCTGTGACAACAACGAAAATAAAAAAGAGGGCATAAAGAGATAGGAAAAGTAATATCTCCAAACACCAATCCAAGGGAGTTATTAAGGCACAATTTATAATTCTCTACCATTTCACTTTAGCTTCTGCTGATAACTTGATATGCCATTTTATTTTACCAAGCGGGGCATGTTTTTGTCATCAAAAACACACTTGAAATGATATTTTAAACGTTTAAAATATCAATATGTAGACATAAATTCTTACATGCAAAATTCCTTAACCCTGTGAGAATCATCTCCATGTCATGATTAAAAAGAATGGTGAATATCAGTCTTCTGTTCTTGTTAAACTGACTACTAGGTCACAGGGTGCCAGTATTTACCAATGAGAAGTGTAAAATGCACCAGGTGCTGGCACTCAAAAGTGATAGGTGACCAGAAGGTAGAAACCCAGAGATGTTTCAAGTGAGAAGATAAGGGAAAAAAGAAAAAGTTGAAACAAACGTGTATATGTAATGACAACTTCACCTGAGAGAAATTCCATTCGTCACCAGTCATTCATTATCATATAAAAAGTAATGACCCAATAAGCTGCATTTAAAGAGATGATTAAGCAGCAATGTTAAATCCAGGTCACAAATTAGACAAAGTGGCTCAGCAGCATTAAGTAAATCATTCAGACAGATGGTCACTACTGACACACACACACATGACTCGTCAAGCATGACACCTACACACACACGACTCGTCACTACAAGCATAACTTGTAAATATGCAGCAAAGAGTTCTTCTGACCAGTGAAATAAAATATGGGCTTCAATATGGACTGCTATACTAGAAACTGTTATTCAATAACCATACTATTTTCCTCCACCAGTCTTGACGAGAAAGGACCAGGAAATGCAACAATTTATTTTCTCCTAGGTGGAGGTGGAAAGCCAAAAAGAAATTTACATATGATGCTGGACAATCTTTCAAAAATATACCGGCCCTGTAGAATTTACCTGCCATAATTAATTTTCATGAAATTGTAAGGAAACACACAAAAAACAACAAACAAAAACAACTGGTGTAACTATAAGGCAGGTCTTGAATTCAATAGATTATGACAGAAATTTAAAGGCCCTGGAACTCTCTCATAAGTTGTAAAACAAAGAGACATCCATGACATATATCACTTTAAGTGGGTTTTCTCAATCCTTAATTGCCATGTTTGATCATAGTGAAAACTTCCAGTAGGTATTTGTATTGTCACTCTTGACTCAAGTTGAAATTGGAATGGTTCTAATATATATACATAGAGACTGCAGAAAATTAAGAGACCAAATTATAAAAACTTACTTCCCTTCCATTGTATTGTACATTCACTTTTGCCTGAATTCTGAAACTACTTATACTGATTACAGCCATGTCATTCAGGACAGGCTTCAAGGAACAATGGTGCACAAACACTGCACATGCTTTTAGATCACATATCAAGCCCAGATCAGATCCTCATGATTGCATCTCAAATAATGGATCACCATCTTCAAGCGAGGCAAAAACTATTATAATCAAAACTTCTACAAGCCACTCACAGAATTTTCATACATTGAGACTTGGTCGTTGGAGAGAAGCTTGCATTTATGCTTACCATATTATTGAAGCCAAACGAGATTTCAGAAAACAACTTTTACTGATTATGCTCCATCACAATCATACGTGTGACCATGTCAGCTTGATATGATGTTTTTCTATGTCTTTCTTGACTTCCTACTTAGAGCATCACGGGTAGTGAACCTCAGAAAGTGAAGTGGACAGTTTCTCTCAATCTCTGAGTCACATACAGGCACATGCGTACACAGGAGGAATAAATGACAGCCATAGACAGAGCATCCCTTGAACGTGAAAGGCCTAATTGATAAAAGTGCTCTCTCTCCCTCTCTCAACATGCCTATGTTCTGAACATCAACACAATGGCCTACTATAGGGCTCTATGACACATCCAGTAGCAGTGCAGGAGTTTGTCGAAAATATCTTTCTGATCCATTTGGTATAAGAAACTGATTGTAAGCTATGCTTCAGTCTAGTGGTTGAAAATGCCTAAGAGCCATCTGCCCAAGGTAGAACAAATGCAACAAAACCACACTTGATGCTGGTGTACAATGGCAATCTCATGAATAATGCTTTACACAGAGTTCATGAGTTTATTGCAAAAAATTTTTTTTGAGAGGTAGAGTTCCACCTTGGGTTAGAAAGCTTATGGTGCAAACAATGAGGGTAGGCAGAAACTTGTTACATTGCTTTGCCCTACAGAACAACCAGTATTGTCAAACAAAATATACTTAACAAGAATAGATACACAGTAGGGATGCCATCATGGTGCGCAAAATTTTCCTGAACTTTTGAATGGACAACGACATATTTTTGCCATCATTTGTAAATTTTAAGGCACAATACCAACTCTTACTCTGCCATACATTAATTAAATGAAAGCAGATACGAATTGCTTTATAAAAGATAAGATTGCTAAAATACTCACATTCAATGATATCATCTGCTGTGTACTAGCAGAATATCTCGTTCAAAAGTAGGTCCTGACAGTGAAAACATGCTAGATCTAGAATCCACGTCTCGATCCAGATAAGCTAAAACTAGATTCTAAAAAAATACTTGATTTAGACTCTATAAGTCTAAACCTGACTTGACACTTCACTAGATCTAAATCTATTACTTCTAAAAGGCAATTTTGCATAGATTATAAAGCTTGATATATAGATCTATATTCCAATATATTCTATATTCTGTCTAGATCTCATTTAAATCTAGTCTAGATGTATGGTCTGGATCTAGATCTCAACTGAACCAAATGAGCATGGGTGAAGGGATTTTTTACTCTACTTCAATTACTGCTTGCCTATGGTGTTAAAAAAAAAAAAAAAGTCTGGGGATGTATTTGTAATATTGCTTCCCCCCAAAAAAAAAATCTGGAATTCCGAGAAATAGCCAGAAAAGTGGCATCCCTGACCTGACACGAAGTACAAAAAATTTTTTAAAAAGGGACACTAAGAACAATGACAGTCTCTTTGTGCTGGGAGCAGGTGAAATACACAAGAAGCAAGTAAGAGCATGAGATGCACAACCTTCCTACGGTCTTAAGAAATTATGGAAAGAGAGTCAAGCGCAAAAACAGAAGCCACATTCAAATCTGACAAAAGTGGAGTAAGAAAAGAACTTTTTATCTTGTTCTGCTACAAACTGTTTATATCTGTAACTATGAAATCAAGAATTACAATAACACGAGAGAAACTCCAAAGGCATAAATGACTAAACACTCCAGTTTTGTCTCATAATATCAAGATTCATACTTATCATGTTAGTAAGCTAAATTTTAAGTCTGTTAACTCCAGAACCAGGTAATAGTGGATTAATTTTCTTTTTTCATTTCAGCAGTGACATTTTAGAATCATTAGTGATCATCTAATAGTGACAATAAGTAGGAAATCCTTGGTTTTGATCAACCATCAGATTTGATAGGATCTACCGCCTCATTCTGATAGAGCAATGGAGAATGAATGTGAGAGATGCTACAAACTTTGAAGGACACATTAGCAATATTTCTTCTCACTTAAACCTTTCAATTTACAAACCTGATGAGATTGGGCAATGAGCATGGCGCAATGAAAAACGTTACTACATGAAAAACGATGTGGGGAAAACAAAAACCAAGTGAGGAACATGTCTTAAAAAAAACAAAAACAACCCTCAAAAACAATTACTCAAATTTTAAAATTTCCAATAAAACAAATACCCCCCCCCCTCTCCCCCTCCCCAAAAACAACAAAGAAAAAAAAAACAAACAAAAAAACACAAAATAAAAAACTAAATCAGAACAAAACAAACAATTAAGTCTAATTTTTGAAACACTCAAAACAAACCACAAACAAACAAAGAAACCTCAGAACTACAAAAAAAAAAAAGAATGATGTTGTAAATGTTTAGGTGTGGTCCATATTATAGTCGCATAATATTTTGCTATATTGTTTTTTGTTTCATCTTTTTTCTTAAAATAATCAAGGGAAAAAAATGAATAAAAAATGTCTCTGTACAAAGTACATATAAAATGCACATGAGCAAACTTGAGTCAAATCATTGACAAATTACAGAACATAATTTCAAACTGCCCGTAGCTGTGACTTGAAAATAAAATCAGCTGCTACATAAACAACATCTACCACCAAATAATGCAGTATAGTCATGCAAAAAACATGAAACCCAGTAAGACAAAAAATAAACCAACAAAAAACCAACAAAACAAAAAACTAAACATAAGACTAATGTGAAAATGAAAACATTTGGGCAGGGATGGGACCGGGGTCGTATGAGTGGAAGGAAAGAAAAAAGTAGCGGCTAATTTCATCTGGAAGGGGAGTGCAATTATCCGACTTGGTATGTGTAAAATATGTAGAACACAATTTCACAAGCTCCTGATGCCAATCACAGTGAGGTATGTATGCCACCAAAATATAAGGCAACTAAATCAACTATATATATTGTCTTTGGTACTGCTTTCCTTATGAATATCTTCGACACAGGGTGATAACTTCAGACTAAGTTTCAAATCAGACAGGAGGTGTTTTTGCAAAACAATAGTCATACTCAGCGGTATAATAAAGATTTAAGCTTGCTGGTGAAATTAAGCTCACAATCCTGTGACAAGTGGAAGAAAAACCTTAAAAGGAAAGAAAAGTAAAGCACATACCAATGAAAGAACTCAATACTATAGGAATGACACTGCCACAAATGGAAACAAGGTGTTATAGCAGAGCCGAAAAGTTGAAATACTATCAACACTGTCTATTTTTAGAATGTTCCTTCAATAAAGTTCTGAACAAGACACCATTCCTAAGCAGAACCTCTTCTCTCCTCTTGTCAAACATACTGGGGCTGAAAATAATTAAGTGAGAAGGCATTTACAATCTATCTAATTTGAAACTGTCTTCTGTTGCTGGATCAGTTACAATGCTAGCATCGGTCAACATCTGAATTTCATCAAAGTCCAGGGGATCCAAACCAGCTTTAAATGCTTCATCTGTGGCCAGGAAATCTGTTTCAAAACTGTCACCCATACCTGTGATAGCATTACCGAGGTCTTTGGCGAAATCTAAAGGTAGGCGACACATGTCATCAGCACCTGTGAATGAATACAATAGGCATTTAAACGTACATTAAAACAGATTTAGAAAAAGAGGGTACAGGAGGTGGGATTTGGGTGGGGTTTTAGGTTACAGGTCAATGCATTGTTATTCAATCACAGAAAATATCAGGCTTTTTTTTAAAAGGAGAAACATATCCTATTATCAAAAACTTCAAAGAAGTAAAAGAGCAAGTAGACGAAGAAAAAGAAGAAGAAACACACACACACACACACACACACAAACGTGAAGGCCAGTTTGAGAGGAAGACATGCAGCCAAGATAACATGAAAGGCGCCATGAAGGGAAGAGCACTCAACAGCACGTGCCTGTCAAGGGAATATCCAGATGAGAGCGTGGGCCTTATGGTTGGTTGGCTTCTGCTTTGATTTACGCCATCCTGCGCCAGTCTGCCTGTGACGAGGCAAACCTACCGTGAAACATTTCTCTGGTTGGATGCTGGTTGACAAAAACGATGCGCGTGCTGGAAGAACAGTGAGTGCTTGTAGTAAGTTGAAGACGAGAATAAAGGGAATGAAGTCTTTACAGAATCTTTGGCACAATAGAATAGACGCAAGATACAGGGAGTTGTGTCTATTGTTAGGGTGGGGCGAATTGGAGATGGACAGAAACTGGACAGCCGTCGAGAGAGGGAGGGACTGAGAGAGAGAGAGAGAGAGAGAGAGAGAGAGAGAGTGAGAGAGAGAGACAGAGACAGAGACAGAGACAGAGAGAGACAGAGACAGACAGACAGACAGAGGCAGGGTCAGAGATAGAGACAGAAGGAAAGGGAGAGAGAGAGAC
>JAOYNN010036346.1:0-12591 GCA_025770095.1 Goniobranchus kuniei | reverse complement strand
CACCCCCCCACCCCACTTCATACCAGTACTTTGATCGCTTGTTTACTATTAGATGTAGACCAGATTCTTGTTTATTCTTTACTACATGCATTTTTTAAACTTACAGCACTATAAAATCAAAATTTGCGAAGAAATTGAAAATAAAAGACATGGAAATGAGGAAATCAGACTCAAATGGTCGCCATTTTTCTATTTTGGGCATTGGTCAGCCAGATTTGTTCCATATGCAATTCGATACCGCAATAATTGCCTAATAGTCTTCAAAGGTAGGAGCTAAACCTTTTTAACATTAACCAATTTACTATAGACCCCTACTCGGATACAATGGAAATCGGGGGGATTTGGGGGGCCCAGCCCCGATTGACTATGCTCCCCTGTTCAGTTGTTTTGTTAGGCAGATCTTTGTATAGGCTATAGCCGAGCGGATTTGCTGCAATAATAGGAGGAATCTAAAATATAGCCAATTACCGTACTTAATAATCAATACCTATTACGTGATTTACAATGTTACCGGATATATTTATGCATATATGCATGAGATGTGACATCATTTCTCAAATAACACTTCTCTCAACAATCTCGATGGTCAAGTGGTTACGTCGGTGCCCGCAGAGACATGCCAGTGGTGGACGGGCACAGGTACAATTCCCAGGTGAAATCGAAATTTATTCAGTCACTTGGGCTTGGAGGGACGTATGGAAGAACTCCTCAAAATTTAGTGCTTAAGGAATTGGCTAACGAATTTTGGTCGATCTAATGTTTATGAGCCCCCCTAACAAACAAAACCCGGTACTTTCCGTATATTGTGGAGTCTGGTAGAAGGGCTAGGGCAGAGGTAGGGGGTTTAAAGGGCGGGGTGAGGGGGGTGTTGGGGGGGCTTCCCCCCTGACAAAAAAATTGAGAGATGAATGGGTTTTAGCCGAAAAAAATGAAGGAAAAAATCGGCTAGAACTAGTAGAAGGGCCGGGGCAGTGGTAGGGGGTTTTAGGAATGGGGGGTGGCCCCCTGTCGAAAAAAATTGAGATGAAAGAGATCTAGGTTTTAGCCGGAAAATAACGTTGAAGGAAAAAATTTTCTGACCAAGACTTTCGTGAGTTGTCAATGTAAATATCCATCATGGCAGCTGGGACATCAATAGCGGAGTAGTGCCAATATTCCATATAAGGCTGTCTTTATTTGCAACCCCGTGTTGTGATTGGACAATTTTGATTATTCACATCCTGTTCCATAGTCCATATGACAAAACGGTTCTTGTATACAATCTAGGTCCCGTCTGTTTACGCATAGAAGCCATGATGGATGCATGGAAGTGGTTGCCAGGTGGAAAATAAATTTGCCGTGAGCGTAATAATTACGATAACCTCAAAAATAACTTGTGGCTAAATCTCGCCCTTAAACGGCCAAGTGTGCATGCCTAGTGAACTCTACCTGACATCTCGTCATGTGACGGCATTCTAAACATAGCACACAGCATGGTGTGCAAACCACAGACATAAACAAAACCTTGAAGATGATGCATCGTCTTTACGGCTTTTGTTTTTTCAGTGGGCTCAAATTTGTGTTGTACGAAATACAGGCTCTGTAAGTACAGAGGCTGTGTAGCCACCTTAAACCTGCTTTAAATGTACTGGGCATGTGTAATTTCAACTTTTATTGGTAGGCCTATTTTTAAAGCGAACGGCTCGCATCCCCATCCCAAAGAAGCCACCCCAACTCATCCTTTCAGTAGCCTGTATCATGTCCACTTCTGTGGGTTAATCGCTAGGTCTAAATGTGTGTGTTATAGGTGTGCTAACGAAAATTTTATTTTGGGTTTGTTTGTTTTTTTGGTGTGTAGGTTTTAGACAAAACTAATGTATATCATTGTAAATTGTCATGGATATTTCATACTTGAAAAATGTTTAAGATGGGGATGCTATGTAATACATGCACTTGATTAATAATGGGAAAATATTATCATATTGAAGTAGAATCCCTTTAAACCGAAAGAATCTAAACCGAAAAATTTCATAAACCGCAAAGACATCGATAAATTGTATGATTTTTTTCCTTGTCTTTGTACCATTTCGTACAATAAACCGAAATGCCTCTAAGCGCAATTGTCTTTAAACCGAAACAACTTGAAAGCTTCTCCCCTTTTTCTTTCATTCTATCTTCTCCAATAATTCGGGAAGGGGGGCACACCCAATGCCTGACAATATGAAACAAAGAGCGTTTGTAGCATACGTAACCACCCTGAAGCGCTTCACCGGTATGCCCATGTCGACACATCACAGCACGGGGCGTTATTCACTGGTTTCCCTAGGCCTAAGTCACTTACATTGCCCAAGACTGAACACTGGTTTGCCTGGCCCAACTGGTGTGTTCACAAGAGGCCTAGTTTTAGGCTTTCCTCTCCTTCTAAACACTAGAACTATTCTTTCACTCGTGTGGCCTCCAACCGCTGAGCTCGCTGAGTTGAGGAACAGGGGCTCTAGTGGTAGACAAACCCTTCATTCTCTGCACTTGACCAACACCGCAAATCAAACAGACGGCGGGGGATTGGCAGACGAAAGATGGGGAGGTGGGGTGGGGGTGTAGAATCACGAGGGCGAGATGATCTTGCTGGCATAGTCTGTACCATTAAGTCTATGCTCCTTGGCGTGTGTATGTGTGTGTTTGTATGCATGTGTGTGCGCTTTCTTTGTTGTTAGGGCTTTGCACTGATTAGTTTTCAAACCGGAGGAGAAGGGTGTGTAGATCTCTAGGCCTACAGCTTAGCTGTATTAGGGCCTAGCATTGACGGTATGCGCAGTTTCATTTTGAGTTGCCGCTCATGATGCATCTATCATTACAGTATCACTAGGCCTATCGCACAACTTTCGATAGTTTCTTATTTTAGCTTTACTCAGCTCAGTCAGTGATGTCTACTAAAAGAAAGCACTGTGCATACACATTGGAGATGAAATCAAAAAGGTGGGGGCGCTACTGTTGAGTATATATCATTGTAGTGAAAAACAATAGAAAATGTTGCAGAACCCAACTGGAGGACTGGACAAAACACGTGACGTTTCACGTCTCACCCTTCGTCAGACAACAGGTAGTCAGAATGAAATACAATTACATTATCAAGAAAAACAGAAAGTGGTACTTACCACATACTCTTGAGCAGCACCTACCATTAATCCCGATGAGAAGAAACACAGACACACATACACGCAATTAAATGAAAACTAATAAAAACTAATAAAAATCAAATCAAGGCAGTAGAAATTAAGTAAATAACCAAATATCTGAATATATGAATAAGAATAGATAAATAGAAAAATAAAGAAATAAATGAATAATGGGAGCTATTTAATATAAGCTAGATAGAAATATAGGTTGTATCCATCAGCACAATGAAATAGAAATGCAATGCGAAAGGATCATCCTATATCGGAGCAAATATTTTCTAGCATAATTAAAGATTTTTTTTCTACTAGAGCTATGTAAAATATTCAAGATGGTTGAATGTACAATATTTTTATGATTTACATTAAAACAATCCCATTCATTCGCTCATCTAATGAAACCAAAGAAAAATGCTAGAATAAACTAATTGTTGTTGGGTTTTTTCTTTGTGATCTAGAGTAGCATACGCTACGACTTCTTCAATAGGCAAAAGAACATGACATAGATCTATTATAAATTGAGATAAAAGTGTTTATACTTTTCCAAGCCTACTCTCAAACCCGAAAGCGTCGTTACGTTTTGAGTTGCATCAACATTCTTTAATACATTTGAAATGTTGAAATTTTGTCAACTTAACATTTTTAATATAGAACAAATATACAAATTTCTGAAATTAAGCCAATTTTGAACTAAAAAATCGTTTTCGTTTGGTCATGGATGCATTGAACCACCACACAAAGTCTCAGAAAAATTAAAAAGAGGGTTTTGGAGATATAGACATATTTCTGTGGCTCTAAATTTTGAAAGGACTATAGTACTTAAAATGCCTCCAAAAGCTCTGGAATGGGATTTACTCTACCAGCCTTCAGCCTTCATGGAATTAACTCCAAAGCCACCAGTATATATTTAAAGTCAGGTTCTTTGTTATTATTAAGGCAGTTTTTAACTTACATTTGTATATAGATCTTGAGTCACTGTTCCTGAAAAAGCACTTTGAAATTTTGAGTAATGTAAAGTGAAAGATGGCATTTATATAGCACATGTTCCACGGCATAGCCATGCTCACGGCGCTTTACAATGACATTTAACTCCCCTGACCAACAGCTACACAGAACATTTAGAACGAGACTTGCAGCCTGTCTGACGCGAATATATACATTTTTTCAGACAGAGACTGTACTGTCTTAACGGCCAGGTACTCATTCACACCTGAGTCGAGCGAGGTAAGTGAAGTCCCTTACCCAAGGACACAACGCCAATGACTTGCGGTATTGAGCATGACCGCACACAAGTGAAGCTCGAACCCAAGCGGTCACGCACACTTGTAGTGACCATAGTGAATGCCTCTTGACTCTCAACTCATACTGAGATGTGTTCAATGTCCACTTCAAGGAGTTGAATATGAGCAATTATTTTGTGTTTGATAGAAGAAAATGATGTTAGTGAGATAAGAAAGGCATTTTAACTGCAAGAATGGCGGTGTCATTGGCCTATGTACAGCCTTCATGTTACATACTGCTGAAAGGACACTTGTAAGCCATTTGTGGCATATCACTGACATCATCCACACTTTATTATTTGCAAAAATATCATTCACTACAGAGTATCAAAGTTAAAGGATTTATAGTTCTTCATCCTGTTTAACTTCCAGATGACTAAATGGATGGGTTTTTTTGTTTATATCAGTTGGGTTGACTGTTAACAGAATTATGAGTTGATAAGTTGGTGTTTCTATTGTTTTTTGCCTCACACAAACATCGTCGATTGGTTCAGTTGGGGTTCAACTTGAAAAATAAGTCTGTCTAACCACGGCTGTAGATGTTGTTTGGATAATAATTTTCAATAAAAGCTCCTGAAGCAATTTTCTATCCTAATGGTTATATGATCATGTTTTTTTTGTCATTACATTAGCAGTGTTATAGTTATAGTAATAATGAAAAATAAAGACATGCTGATCAATGTTTACAGGGACTAGCAAAAATTGAAATAGCTTATTTATTTCTTGTTCTCAGCTGTAGCCTATGACTGCCTTGGGCGCACACCCTTTGCCTCCCTCCTGGCAGCTATCATCGTCATTGTTGGAACATGTGTATTTTGTGGAACTTCTTTTAAAGCACTTCAGCTCATGATCGTTGGAGTCTTCAACAATCTTTTTGGTCTCAGTGTTGATTGGTAAGTCAGGTCTAGAAACACCGTATCAGTCCTGTTATGTCAGATAAGATCCTGACAGTTGTCAATTCTTGAGAGAGTTTTCCATATAATATATCCATAGAGAAAAATAGAGAGAGAGGGCAAAATGTTAATGAAAAGGAGTCGTTGAGTTGTGAAATTTGCAAATTTGCTAATAGCCTCTATAACCTCGTGTAATTGTCTTTTTGTTGTTAGATTTTAAAAATATCCACCAACTTTGTACGTTCCATGTACTGTTCATTTAAAAAGATCTAATCAAAAATGAAATTTTTTATGTGAAACATTACTGACTTAAAATAGGGGTTGATCTCTAGAAATTATCAAGAAATAGAGGATTATAATAGTTTAATGTAACTCTTTATGAATATAGAAATGTAGAAAACAATTTGCATCATGAAACTACAAAATATTTTCACATATGATATCAATTTTGACAGCTATTATATATTCCAGAAAAGGAATATAGGAGTGAGACAAGGCTGTATGCTGTCACCAGAACTTTTCTCATCATACAGTGAAATAATAATGAGGAACATAAAAATGAAAGAGGAATTGCAATTGTTGGCCTCATCATAAATAACATTAGATTTGCTGATGACACAGTCTTGATAGCAGAAAGTGCTCTGAGTGAAGAACAGTCAAAGCAAGTGGTGAACATAAAAGAAAGAAGAAAGCGGATGAAAGGGCTAGAACTCAGTAAAAGAAGACAGAGGTAATCGTCATAAGCAGAAAGCCTCAAATATGAACATGTAAAATAAAAGTACAAAAATAACAACTGCGACAAGCTAACAAGTCGATGAAATTAAATATTTGGGCACAATGTTAATGTCAGATGGAAAGAGTGAGGTGGAAATAAAGTCAAGAATTAAAAATCACAGAGGCTTAAGTCCAATTTCAAAAGTTTAAAACAATTCTGACTATAATAATCCAACTGACTCAGTCAAACTGAGTGTAACTGTTGAAGCGCATGAACAAAAAATTGTTCAAGCCTATGATGTGTAACAGCTTGACGTGAGTGTAATCTGGCAGAGGGACTGTTTGGAAGAGTCCACATCTCAACTGTATGCCAGAGTCAGGCTTTCTATTCCACAGTCTAAATGAGCATGGGATGAAGGAATGTAGAGGGAATGTAGACTTGAATGTGGTGCTCTATAGTTTTGCGGTTAGTTTTGTTTAGTATTAATGTTATGGTTGTACGTATCAATTTATGTCAGTTAGATTATTTATTGTAGACTTAATCTAAGCCCTTTGTTTTTTGAGTTGGATCCATTCTAATTTATGCATACATGAAAATGTAACTGTATTACGTGAAATATAATTGTAGTTGTTCGTTATGAAGTTTGTTGCATTCTTTTGAATTTTTTCCAGATTTTCGTCTTGTTGGTTGGTTTGGGGATCATTGACACAACATTCATATTCTAGAATATTCTTAAAAAGGGAATTTCTATACAAACAAGAATGAGAGTCCTTCAATGCCACATTGTTCTTTTCTTCTTGTATGGAAGTGAAACTTTGATATCGACAAGAGGATGACAGAGATAATAAAAGCATCAGAGATATGGTTCTTCAGATGAATACTCAAAGTTCTATGGGCAAAGAACGAAACCATTCAAAACATTCTGATACAAACAGAAACAAGAAGACCTTTGTCAACAAAATAGATAGAAAAAAGATGAGCAACATTTTTCGACCATGTGAAGAGAAGAGAGAAAATGGAACATCTGGTTACAACAGGAAAATTAAATGGGAAGAGGAGTCAAGACGTCAAGAGATGGCAAAGTGGATGAAAGTAGAGAATGTCTACATGATTAGAGCAACCTCTGCTTGAGAAGTGAGGAAGGACATTATGATCAACGCTTATCAGCAAGACACCTGATAATGATGATTATATAGAAAAAAAGATTCTTTTTAATACTGTGGTATGCACAAGATGCAAAGAGGACTTTGGACTCAATGAGCTTCATTTTTTTTTTTCAAAATCATATGCTCTTGAAATTAAAATCATTCATTATCTAACTATTCTGTCTCTCATGTGCACTACACAATTCATCCACTGAAAAGTCTTAACTTGCAAATGCTGAACCTTAAATGCTGCTATTAGCAGGTCCTAGAATAAAAGCATAAGATAGATCTTATTATAACAAGCATGTCATTTAATGTCTCAGATTTGATTGTACTGTTACATTTTATATTTTCTTAAAAACTGACACTGACATTAGATCTACATGTATGAATAAGATATGTTTTAGTTGCATGTACTTTTTATTTTTGTTCTACTTCTATGTGGCATTCTTGTAATTTTTATTATTTTCCACACAGGCTTGAAGTGCTTCAGATAATGTTTGTAATCATTGGTGTTGTAATGGGTGTGATTGCATTAATTCTGCTTCTGTTTGGATTTCTTGCAACTGGTGCCACACGAAGTAACATTTATTCAGGTGCCAAATGCATCATGGGAGGAAGAGTCACTTCTGCATTTGTGAGTGGATAATCAGCATTAGGCAAATGATTGAATAGTACATGTATTGAATTCAAAAGAATTCCATGTAGATTGCAGCACAAATAAACAACAAATTATAGTCATTGATTATTCAATTGATGTGTATACACACAATGGGTAAACTGCTCTGCTCAAATTATTAAAGTCAGATTGTCAGTCCAATAGGATGGAAATGAAAGCTGCTTCTAAACTTCTGCAAGCAAACAAATAATATGTAATTTTCTTGCATAAGGAACATTTTTATTAAATGTTTACTGTTTTAGAGGCTGCTGCATATAATGATGTAGAACTATGTTCATCAGGACCTATGAATGTGTTGACATGGAATGCTGAGGTGGTACTCCATGAGTCATCTGAGCTTACAAATGTGCAAATAATCAGACTTTACTCCATGTTTATTTTTGTGTTCTAAATCGTTTAGTGTCTAAGAGGACAGAAATAGGTTTCTTTCCATTACTTACAAATTATAAACATTTTCTCACAAAATTGCTTCCATATCATGTGAATGCTTTATATTGGTTAAATTAATTGGAGTATTACCCTTTCGCATCCTATGGAAATGGTCTCCCCAATTCCTTATATTATAAATGTTTAGGATACTTTTTCAAAAACATTAATAATTCCTCTGTAGTTTTCATATAATGTGAGACATCATTATCTTGACATTTTTCTTTTCTTTAGATAATATGTGGATTCATGTGATTAGTCAATTACTGGCAATTAATGTGTAATCATTTTTTTTTTTCAATAATTTCAGTTCATTGGCCTTGCATATATTTTGACTCTTGGTTGGTTAGCCGTCATGGCTGTAGCGATGGTGCCTGTTATCATATACGCTTCAATGACAGCCATCTGTGACAGAGAAATCTATGACCACACTGCTGAAGAATTGAAAGGCTATTGCTTTAACATAACCAGATTTGGTAACACATCCTTCTTATAAATATCTTGTGTTTCTTCCGCTCTAACTTTCTACTGAAGAAAAACTTATTTTTATGTCTCTCTTCAAGGACTTTAAAGTTCATACTTACATGACTGAGTACAGCATTCAGTTTCCATAAAAGAGAATATCTCTGTATATGTATTTGGAGTTCAACCATTTTCAAAAAGGTTCACAATGGCAGTTCATAAAGAAAGATTAGCAGTTTGCTTAGTGCAAAAACTGCTTTTTCTCAAGGGCCACGGCATCTTCAATCACCATTTACTCATTCACATCTGGGTCGAAAGAAGAAAGTGAAGTTGACTGCGAAATCTAAAGATACATCATCATCATTGACGTTAGGTTGTTGAACAAGTTGTGTGAGCATGATATGATTCTACTTTCTTATCATTTGATATTGTGCTATGTTGAATGTTACTTGTCTTGACATATCCCAAGCTGTGCTAATTACACCGGCCATTGCTGCTTCACTGACTAGTTAAGATTCCAGGTTTTCAAAGGTTAGCTCTACTCTCTTGCCCTTTATCTTATAGGATTCAGTAACTTACTTTGGATATGTCTGTCTCTGGTTCGACAATCTAACCTTTTTAGGTCAACGCTGTGAACCCTAACTTAACAACAAAAAATATAGCATTGATACAAGGGGGTAAATACCTATGATTTTCATCATTTTGGAAATTTGTTTTCTTTAATTTTCACTTCAGTGAATCTTGGTTGAAACTGGTTGAAAGTCAGTTGAAAGACATGGTATGAGATTATGGAGATGGCTCAGGATGTAAGAGATACAGAAAGTGTTTGTTAGTGATCTGTACTGCCCCCCAAAGGCAGACCGACTTCTCTGACAAAAACAGTTTTCTATTTTGTTTTTATAAATTGACTACTAGAAGCTGTATGCATCTACAAACAAAAATATATGGTTAAACACAACTTACTATGGTTAATCATCATTCTGACTAAAAGTAAAATGAGTTGCTAACTTTAAAGGGGCTGATCATCAACAGTTTTTTGCATTTGTCTCAAAAACACAAAACATGCAGATACAGTCGAGTCCATTTATAACAGCCTCGGTTATTACAGGAACTCGGATATAACAGTGACAAATCAAATCCCTGTTTTTTCTCTCTATAAGTGTAAGTAATAGGAACCTGAGCTATAACAGGGACAATTTGTGCAAACTTGGAAATAACAGGGATCCCAACTCTTACATAGTTGTATTTGATCGATCAAATTTGTCTCAATAAAGGCATTTCGCCTTTTTGTGAGTTTGAATATGATTGCTTGCCTCCTAAACACAAACATACAAACAGACACCCAATGCATTACACACATCGCCTGCTAAGGGAGTGCCTCTATGTTTACCCAACTCTCACTTTCTCTCTTAAGTGGTGAGTGGCCACCCCGTGGTTGAACACAGTGTGACTGACTGAGAGTTGAGAGTGCTATACAAGGTATGACCAAAGAAGCTAAGCCCATACGGTAGGCCAGGCTTAGCTTCTTTGGTATGACAATGTGTTTATTAGCCACTGACCAGGTCGCTGAGTGGGACTAGTGTACTCGTCGCAATATCGACAAGCGCATTCATTTCACAAACTATTACACACTATGCTCATTCTTTCTACACATCACTCATCACTTTTGATTGAGGAGGCAATAGGTGTTAGGCAGGAACGTTTCTTTCACTTTCAACTTTAATTCAAATTTAACATGGCTTCCACCAGTATCAGGGAAAGGAAGGATTCATCCCTGGAGAAGAAAGTTGCCATCGAGGATACAATAGTACTGGTAGTTACCCTTGATAATGGATATAACAGGACTCGTTTATAACAGGGAAAAACTGCTGGTCCCGACAGTCCTGTTATAATCAAGTTTTACTGTGCTTCGGTCGGCCATTGGGAGGCAGTATATCTATACCCTGATCCAGAGTGAGAAGAACAATGTTGATGTTGATGATGATTTAAATTTCGGAATCGACAAGGTCCTTTTTTTGTCATGCAGGTGTTTATCCAGAACTCATAGGAACAAGTTCATTATGCCAGTATCCGGATCTGAAAACCCTATGTAACAAGGTCAGGCTTTTTGTTGCTGTTGTTGTTTTTGTTTTTAATAGTAATATTGGAATCTTTTTGTTTATTTAAATGGGAAAGTTTAGATTTTTTTATGGATATATGGTTCTCTTGATAAATGATAAGAGGGATGATGATTCATGGTAAATAATGATGCAAAGCAGTGGTTTATATAAATAGAGTGATATTGCGCATTGATTCATGGTAAATGATGATGCAAAGCAGTGGTTTATATAAAGAGAGTGGTGTTGTGCTTTGATTCATGTAAATATGATGCAAAACAGTGCTTTATATAAAGAGAATGGTGTTGTGCTTTGATTCATGTAAATAATGATGCAAAACAGTGCTTTATATAAGAGAATGGTGTGTGCTTTGATTTATGGTAAATAACGATGCGAAACATTGGTTTATGTAAAGTGAGTAATGTTGTGCTTTGATTCATGGTAAATGATGATGCAAATCAGCGGTTATATACAGCGGGTGGTGTTGTGCTTTGATTCATGGTAAATAATGATGCAAAACAGTGGCTTATGTAAAACGAGCAGTGATGTGCTTTAATTCATGGTAATCTGGTAAATGATGATGTAAATCAGTGGATTATATACAGCGGATGGTGTTTTGCTTTGATTCATGGTAAATAGTGATGCAAGAACAGTGGTGTTGTGCATTGATTCACTGTGGATAATGAGGCAAAACAGTTGATCATCCACGAGAGGGGTACTATGGTTTTTTTTTTAACATATAATATGATTGGTTGAAATATATAGCAAAACACGGATTTATATTAAAGAGTAATGTTATGAGGTAATATGTTGTAGATGGCGATTCAAAGAATATATGTAATCTTGGGGAATAGTGCTTTGTCGTGATATATTATGGGCATGATACTGTGTCACAAATCAATTTAAGCTATAGGATGATTTCAGGATGACTGGGAATTCAAAGTGCAATAATTGAACAGATCATTTATTAAATTTGAGATTGCATTTCAAAGTTATGCACTGGATTAACTTACTAGAAACTTTAAGTGATTCATCAAAGAAATTCTCAAAAGCATGCCATTTTCAAATTTGTATGACATTTTATAATTTTCATCTAGACATCAGAAGCTGGACCTCTCTTTTGTGTTGCTTTTGGAGCCGTGATTCTTATCATTATTGGCTTGGTAAGGATTTTCTAGTATCATATCGAAAAGTTTTTATTCGTGTGGACATACCCTTTATCTGTTATAGGTTTATAATGAAATATCAGTATTGATGCCACAAAGGCATTTCATGCATACCTGTGTCTACACATTACCACACTCTCGCAGAATTAGATCTTTTGTATTCTCCCGAGCAATGAATATGAGTTTGCCTGGCCACGCTGCTGTATCAACTTGAAGTCTAATTATAAGTCCCTTTTCCTAACATTTTTTTCCCTATTATGAACCCTTAATACTTAAAATCTTGCTCTCTGATTTTCCTCAACCAAGGGAGGGAGAGAGGGTTCATGATAATACACATAGTGTTCCATACTCATGTTACCTTTGTCACAAGCTTCGAATAGATGATTGAAAACAAAAGTACTAGACTACATATGAACTTAAAATAACTTGCAATCTCATTGGCTATTCCTCTGGTTTTAAATAGATATAACTTCCGAGTCAGAGTGTGCTGTGACATGGCACATTTTGATGGCATTTGCTTCACTGGGGTTAATTATGTTTTAAAAATCTCTTTTTCTCTTCAGTGTGGTAGCCTACA
>JAOYNN010036235.1:0-12593 GCA_025770095.1 Goniobranchus kuniei | reverse complement strand
ACCTACAAAATAACAATGATAATAATAACGATGATGATAATAATAATAATAATAATAATAATAATAATAATAATAATAATAATAATACAATAATAATAATAACAATAATAACATGCTGTTCCACTTCCATGTGTAGCCGAATTATGGTAAAGTGGCGGTGGTAAGGGGTGGTGGAAGGGAGGAAGGAGGGGACTGGAAGGAGGCATTGTGGGAAGAAAAACGGTTGTTTGAAACAAGGCTCCCCTCTGTCTGGAGAATTCAGAAGATCTGGAAAAAAAATGTCGCATATTATTACAGCCAAAAAAAGCTAGGACAGAAAGATACAAGAAATCTTTTTTATCCGGATGCCTGTAGAAGTTTTAGAACACAATCATTGGAATGTGAAAGGATGTTACGTTGTTGCATCTCTAGCTCTTCTTTGTGTAATTATAAGCGGTTTCCAAACTATGTTTTTACTATTCTTTCACATTCCCAACCACTGAATTTGATTAACCTACTTACTGTATTATTGTCACTGCATTTGTCGAGTGATGTAAAGAGATGAGCCCGCTTTGCGACAAAAGAAAGCAGGGGTCAGCGGCTCTTCTTGCCCGAAGCTATGGTGAGTTTCTGATTTTGTTCCCACGTGGCCTGAATAAAATGGAAAATGTTGTTTTTTGATGTTGTCCTTATTCAAAACACCATTTCCCTCAGACATTCCTCTGAGTGAGAGCTTTAATTCGATACCTATTTTGCTAAGATTGGTTGGCTATGAGCGCGAGGAGTTCGGTAACACACAGAGAGACAGACAGACGTTAGGAAAATTTATGTATGAAAAGAACATGGTTTTTGTAAATTACATTACACTTTCCTCTGAGTTTAGTATAATATGTATGTGTGTGTGTGTGTGTGTGCGTGTGTGCACGTGTGTTAAAGTATGGATATGTGTGAATGTACATGCATAATTATTACTTTTGGGGTACCGGTACGTTTAGGGAAATATTGGAGTGTGGGAGGAATGAGAGTGTTGGGTTTGAGCTTGTAAATTATTGTTCAGGTATATAATTTATGCTTTTATATAATCATATCGTTCGGTCATGTTATGTCTTCATAATCATTGCTATGAAATATGATATGTATTCGACGGTGTCGTTAATATATTCATGTTCATGTATATTTATGTTTTTATGTAATAATATTGTTCGTTTACGTTGTAACCGTTGTTATGTTATGAAGCATAGTAACATATTAAGGATTTAATGATGTCTACTTGTTCCTTGTAATGTTAATTTTAATGGCATGTGCATCCAAAACAAATGTCCTGAGAAGGATTAATGAAGTTCATCTGCTTATCTGATGTATCTTATCTGATCTATCTTATCTTGTCTTATCCATCTTATCTAATCTTATCTTATATATCTTACCTAACTTATCTATCTATCTTATTTTATCTTATCTTATCTATCTTATCTTATCTTATGTTATCTAATCATATCTATCGTATCTAATCTTATCTTATCTATCTTTTCTATCTTATCTATCTTATCTTATCTTTCTTATCTATCTTATCTAATCTTATCTTATCTATCTTGTCTATTTTATCTGATCTATCTTGTCTTATCTTATCTAATGTTATCTTATCTATCTTGTCTATTTTATCTGATCTATTTTATCGTATCTATCTTATCTTATCTTATCTGTCTTATCTATCTTATCTAATCTTATCTATCCTATCTATCTTATCCATCTTATCTTAAATCGCGTGGAGAACATTGTGGTTGGATTCATCTATCTTTAAGATGTGTTTTTGTTTATCTTACTTGAACTTCCTGTGTGTCTGTCTTGCGGTGGACTGTCTGTCTTTGCCTTGGTCTGTCTGTCCATCAGTCCGCTAGTCTGTCTGCCTATCTTTATTTTTCTTCTTCTTGTTCTTGTTCGTCTTGTTCTTACTCTTCTTATTCTTGTTTTTGTTCTTCTTGTTCTTGTTGTTCTTGTTCTTCTCTGTTGTTGTTCTTCCTCTTAATTTGTTCAACTCAATAATGTTCGCTCTTCCATCACTACAACATTTAGTATAGGGGCCCCCAGGGCTGTGTTCTATCGCCAGTATTCACACTCTAATGAATGCAACATTGACAAAGACAATCGGAAACGTATAAAATGTGCAGATGATTCAGCTATCCAAGAACTAATCAGAAGCGCTTAGGGTGAAAAGGAGTGCATGAAAGGCCTAACATGCTTTACAAATTGGTGTCAAGAACAGGAACTAAAATTGAATGTCAGACAAAAGAGATTGGTATAGTATAATATTTTAGACAAAATAATCTCGTATTCACCCTATTGTCATTAAAGATGAAGAGGTAGAACAAGTTGTTTCAACATACAAATATCTAGTGATTACAATAACTGAAAATTTAGAATGGCAAATTCATGTCTCTAATATTGCCTCAAAAATAAGCTAAAGAATTTCCTTGTAAGAAAACTTCAAGCTTTTAACATAGATTCTACTCCCTTAGATTTATTTTATCATGCAACCATTGAAAGCATCGTAACATTTTGTATTACATTTTTGGGAGGTAATGTTAAATAAAAAGAAAAAGAACAGTTGAATAAAGTAATAAAGAGGGCTTGGAAAATAAGATAAATACATTTCACAGTTTGATGAATTGTATACATGCTATTGCATAAATAAGATCAATGCAATAATCTCGGACCCTGACCATCCATTAACCCCCCGGATCAAATTCTCTACCACCAATCATCATGCTCTGTCACCATCAGCGATACAAACGTTCATTCCTCCCATTTTCCATCAAACTACTACCAGCATAACCATTTGTCCCATCATCAGTGCTTCTCTTTATTATTACTTCATTATTATTATTTCATCCAATGAGGCAAAAGATTCAAAGGGCGACGAGTAACAACACTCCCAGTCGTCCTAAACAGAAATCTTGCGCTCATCTACCATCCATTTAGACTTCAATCAACAAGCTGGATAAGATCACCGATAGAAAGAGATGGCGAGAACTGACAACAAGAATAAAGAGAGCTGTCGAAGCGTCGCAGACGGAGCACTGGGACGTGATATGGCTATAAGTCAAGCAAGTCAAGTCATTATTATTATGTATTTTTATCATGCATATTTTTCTGATTATTAAAAAAAAAATTCACGCAATATCAACTTGCTATCATGTCATGCCATGATATTTCAGAAGGAGTGAAATAGTTTGCAAGTTTGATTTGTTGTTGTTGTTGACTGTTTTGGCATGAAAGCAATGAGAGTAGCTAGTTCTGCACCACCAGTCAATGTGCCTTCTTTACCAAATACAGATGTATCTATCTTATCTTATCTTATCTAAACGCCTGGGCCTTTCCCAGCTGCCTAATGTGATCACAACAGAGACAGTTATAAAAAAAAAAGAATAAATATATAAAGCCAGGAGTCTTTGGAGCCAGCAGACCCGCGTCTGTCCCAGCTGCAAAATCATAATACCGACAGGTCGGATACCGTCATGGGTCGATTGAGTGATTATCATCAACGCCTTTATCAGAATGGCTGCTGCAAAGTGAAGTCATGTTTTGCAGTATTTTGGTGTGAGACAAAAAGGAAGATGACAAAAAGTTTAATCGTGTACAATATAGATGATTATCACTGAAATGATATGCTTATTGACATAAAAGGATGTGTGAGATTTTTACAGCAAAAAGGTGGGCAGCAATTCCTTATGCTTAAATATAAAAGCAATTCTTAGCTAAAAATGATTTTAAAAACTAATTTCTGTAGATCTGTATCAATGACGGATAGGTGCAATTAATGCAACTTTTCATATTTTATCATGTAGAATCAACGTAACTGTATGTATGAAGGTTTGGGTGGCCTATGGGGCACTGCCACCTCCAGTAAGGAAGAAGAACTTCCCATGAGAATAATACCAAGACCGTGAGGAGGAAAAAGAAAACAAAAATAAATGACTTGATTCACACATGGATGGAATTTGATATTTGAGTATTGACCTCAGGCATGAGGATAGAGATTAAAAGTTATTTTTATCATAGCTTTCGTATGTGAAAGTAAATGAAGGAATAGCATATATGGTACTTTTCATACAGTACAAAGGCAAGAAAGCATTGTCTGAACTTATTGTGTTCATGTTTATTCCATCAATGATACCTCAGCACCTGTTTTGAAGAAAGCAGCTTCAAATGCAGGATGAAGTAATTTCAAGGCCGTATGATCCGTCGCTGTGAAGGGAATCCGATGAAGACTATGATACGTGAATCGGTTAAAGTTTCAGTTGCAGTAAATAGGTCACCTCCAAAGGGTGTGCCTGGCTGAAGAGTCTGGCACAGTTCGGCACTGGTAAAGTCAAGCAATATTCAGATTGGCCAGACTCCCGATTGGTGTCATACCGTGGGCTCGCAAGATATTGATGTGTATTCGGCTTATGACATTTGACTCAGTTTGAATAATTATCCGGTTATATAAATACTCGTTGCAAAATGTCTGATATTTTGCAACAATGCTTCTCGACGCAACAGTTATATCTCAAGCGGAGGTTTGCGTCGCTTTATTCAGAGACTATCAAACTATGGATAAATATGAACACAATATTTGATTCAAGACAGAAATTTTCCTCGAATTGGAAACCTGATATTCCATGACGGAAAGACCACACACTTCATACAACAGCTAAAATAATAACATTTGCCTAACCCTGTACAACAGACTTGAAGAAGCAAGATCAAGAGGAACCAAAAGGATGGAAATGAAAAAGCCCAACCAGTATCCACCGAAGACGAGAAGAAACAAACGTTATAAACCCAGCAGTACCCACGGCTCAGCTTTAATTAAACATAACATCCAATATTATACAATCAATAATAAAAGTGAATGGCTGTAGTTGACACATCATATACGACCAAATAAAAATGGATGCTTCTGACTTTACTTAACAGGGAAGGATCGTCAAAATAATTCTTTTTATCATAATATAGGGCCTGTCTCATAATCTACAGAGGCGGCAGGAGTGTAGGTACTGTGGAACAGCAGCGCCCCCTTTTTCAGTCAACAATATTGATACATACAATGTAAGGATTTTGTATAGTTTTCTTTACAATAAACATTTAATTTCATATTATTATGAATCATTCAAAAAGCCAGAGGTCATTGTCTACTTTATTTAAAGAAAAACAACAACAAACCCCAAATCAATGCACCGGAATGCACTCTTCAGAGTTCTTGTGATACAGCGTCTAGTCGTTGCATGATTGCAAGCATTGCATATTAAGGTAGATGCTGGCCGACAAGGTTGTGTTTACACTCTATATGATCAAAATATGCGTTTTATATTAAGAATGCATTCATATTAGAACACGTAGACAATAGGTTTTAATTTTGGATATTCTCTTTTGCTTCAATGTTTCTGTACCCCCCCCCCCTCCACCCCCACCCGCACCAACTTTACTGTGTAGAAAATTTCATTAAATTAACCGTGTCTGTATTTAGATTTTCCTTCTGGAAGACGAACAATTATTTCGCTGAGGCAGCATCCATACTAAATAATAAGAACACTAGCGGCTTTTTCCAATTAAAAAACGTCTTTTCACATCTACGCTTTGTTGAGATGAAAATAAGGAGACTTATATCAGAGAGATTTAGCAACGATAGCACCAAATACAAAGAGAGAAAGAGAGAGAGACAGAAAGACAGACACAGACAGACAGACAGACACACGGATGGACGGACAGATAGACAGACAGACAGACATCAAGCCAGATCAAATCAGTCATTGAGAAGTCCTAAATAATATAGGAAATAAATAGAATACTATACACGTCAGCAACGTGATATTACAACAATATTGTTTCAGTCACCAAAAAAATTCCGTGAATTTACATGAGACTACAATCAATAAGATTTGGCCATTTTTATGACGTCATTGCTCGGTCGAAACTTCATCTCTGTCAACCTCTGGGAGAGGTTTGAGTTTGGTAGAGCTGCTGTTTCGGTGAATAGGAGCGGTAGGTGAGAAATCGTAAGCCACAGAAGGAGAAGAGGACCTTAGTCCATTGGCATAAGCACTCGACGAGGGTTTAGTGCTGATGCTGTCGGAGGAGACTGACCTTCGGTCGTATGCTTCATAGATCCGAGAGGTCAAAGACAAGGAGCTTTCACTGCCTTGTCTGTAGATCTGAGAGTCCCTGGCACTTCCGTTGGCGAATGTGTTCTGGACATATCTTTCTCGACCGTCTCTGGTATGCTCGCTCATCCACCCCATGTTCCTTTCTCGCGAAGTAGATCTGCCCTTTTTTAATTCTATGTATGTTTTGCTGCCGTTTCTGCAAGGACTTTGTTGGTAACAGGAACTGATCTGGCTTTTATTGTTTCTATTGGCGTTAAATCTTCTGTTATAGGCTGAATCATAGGTAGACATGCTGAAGCGGCGGATCGCTAACTTCTTGAGGCACGAACAGAACGGAAACCAAAGATAGCAAAGAGCTCCCAGGTCAGCCTGAAAGAATAAAACAAAGCAAAGAGAAAGATATGATCAAAATGATCCGAAACAAGTATCGTTAATAAATCGATGAGAACACTGGCTACATTCAGATTACATAGGTTTTGTAAACGTATTTTATAGTATTTAGTGTCGATAACCAGCTCTTAAATATATCTTGACAGAAAAGAAATTGTCAGGTGATTATATCAACTGAACTGATTTGCAATGCCTTATGACATAATAAGGCGCCAGTGGCTTAAGTTGAATATTTGGGGTTTGTGTTCTGGAAAAGATCATCAATAAAAACCATTAGACAGAGGTAACTACAATTTTTAGGACACATTTGCTGCCACAAGGGTTTAGAACATCTAGCCATAACAGGAAAAATAGAAGACAAATGCAGTAGAGGAAGACAGAGATTAACTTTTATTGAAAGTCTTAATTCATGGGCAAAACAGAACGGTAGCAACAACAACCTTAATAGGTTAGCTGAGGACTGGTATGAGTGGAGGAACATGATTACCAATGTTTCAGACACGGTACCTAAAGAAGAAGAAGAATCCCCATCTGAATATGAACTTTTGCTTTGCAATGGTCATTTAGCGATCGTGCAGTCTAAAGTTAAATGTATATAGCCATACAACTGTATAGTCAATATGTTTACAAGATATTTATTCTTGCCTTTGTTGCAGTTGCATGCATAAATTTACATTTTGAAAAAGGAGTTAAACCCATCCAAAGAAGTTTTCAAGGGGGTGAAAAATCAAAAATCAGTCAATGCATGAACTTTCTTGAACTAAAAGCTTTTCCAAAGTGGTCCATCTTAAAAGAGGAGTCATTTTCCGAAATCAGGCATAATGTTGTCTACACTCATGATAAATTTGTTGCATCACACACAAAATTTAGATATTTTCACAGTTCAAGTAATGCTTGTACCCTAATGAGTACTTTTCTAAAGAAAAGGTCTTAAAAAAAGCAGAAATTCTAGTTAAGTATAAGAACACAAGTATGTCCACATAGCTTCCAAATTTTTTAGGCGTTATCTTGTTAACCCTTTTGTGATCAAAATTATGTCAGAAGTGACTCGAAACACTGGTAAAGGTAAAGTAGAACTTTCTCTATGAAAAGAGTTCGTGAAATAAAAGTGGGATTCAACTGCTGAGAAATGCTGAACTGTCAGTTCAGAGAGGTTTTGCGAGAGGCTAATTTTGCCAACCTGGGTGCTCAGAGGAGAAAAATACCAGAATTACTTCGTTGACGTGTCCACTAAAGGGTTAAACAATATAGCGTGAAGTTTATTTTTGTTTATATGGTTTGTATGAAATGTTATTGTAAAATGTGGAAATAAACAATGTGAAAGCCTTCATGTATAAGCAGTCATACCCACCATAGCAGTAAGGCCCAGATACTCAGTATGGCAGTAGAACCCAGATACATGCACAGTGCAATACCTGTTTTCTTTTATCAGGAATAGTGATGTTAAGTCAATCATTTTCTTCCTGTCTAGTCACTTTGGAATCTCAATTGCATTCATTTTTTGTTTTTTAATTTCTGCACTATTTATCTGCATTTAATTTTGAAATTGTTGTTATTTTAGTCATTCTATGTCTAAGCATTGTTTTTACTTTACATATCTCATAAGGTTTCTGGGTCCCTCAGCAGAGAGATTATACAGGGTATTTTTTAAAATAATACAGGATAAAGAATCAAAAAGGGAATAATCTATGACATTTCAGAACAATTCATATGAATACAGGGTGACTCTTTTATAATACAGGATAAAGAAAAGGGAATAGCTTATGACATTTAAGAACAATTTATATGAATCGTCGTATCAGAAATTTATCATTTATGTCAATACCAATTTCATCAAAATCTTTTACGTCTCTAAGTGAGCCCCGCCATTTTCCGTCAGCAGCACCAATAATCATGCCCTTGTTGAGTCATTTAAATTCTTTATCCTGTATTATTAAACAGACACCCTGCAGAGCAGGACCACTGTCAAACCTTCCCATACTTGTATTAGATGGCGACTAAGGGTCAAGTAAGAGCTTCTCCTCTCAGGCGTCCTCTACCTTCTGTCAGGCTCTCTTATGTGTCCTTAGAGAGATGAAAATTAAACTGAGAGTGGGAGCGAAGTATATTCAGTCACCATCCCTCATTTGTGTGCATTGCAAGACAAACAAACAAACAATCAGGATCACTCTCTATGTAGATTGACTGAGTACTTGTGTATGTAAAGGGCAGAAGAAATGCCAGGGTGAATATTGTTGCTCACATCTTATATTAAGAAGATTTATTTTTGCTTAAAGATATGGTTGTTATTTTTGTCTAAATCTGTAAATCATCTCTCCACTTAGTTAACTTTTGTTATTATAATATGTTTGTTGCAAATTGTTAATTTTCAATGCTGCTTTTCTTCTTTGGCAACTCCTTTTTCTCTTCTGAAAACATATTATTCTTACTACTTTCACCCTCATAACAAGCCTTTTATCTTACTTTTTCTATGGGCTCTAAGATTACTCACTGAAACACAAAGCCAACAATCTTAGTTTCCTTTTATTGCCTGTATTGCATTAAATACTAAATTAGGTTTATATTAGTTTCTACATACCTCACTTTGGCTGGTCAAGAGATTGTGATTGCTTACATCCGTTTCTTTATTAAGTAATATGACCCATAACCTATGGGATATGACACATTCCATAAAATGGAGTGATATTTGTCATCTTGTTAAGTTTATATCATTTTTTTAAGAACACTTACATGGTCAATATTATGAATATTAATAGTATAAGAGTTGGGACCATGAAAGATTGGAGAGGATTTTAAGCCAGATTTTGATGTCCTTTCCTTTCACAGCAGATATTAAAAGAAAATTTTATTCCCAGTCCCAGTTTCTTTCCTAGTCATCACATTCAGATATCAATCTGATGTACTTTTAAGCTGAATGATTTTGATTCAACTGATGGCAGGCTGATAATTAAGTAGAGATGAAGTCGTGCTTTTCATAAAGAAAAGTTACAAAAAGTGCCCATAGAAAGAGTTAAACTGTTTATAACGTTCTTCATTTTAAATTTTTTCCAGTATTTGGTATTTATTTACTCTTCCACATAGAAGTCAAAGAGTCTAGACTGTGCAGACCTACTTAAAGAGAAACAACCATACAACTGTGTCCCAGGGCTTATTGTATTTTACACATATATCTATATATTAATTGTAATCTCATATTTTTATATTTTCAAGTTTCTCAAGACTTCATAATGTGATATTATGCTTGTATAAATTTAAAAATAAATATTTCCCCCCTTTTTATCCTCCCTTCAAGCAATTAGTGGATTTAGCGCTATATAAAAGCTCTAATGTGCAATTTTTAAGTTTTCATACAAATAAATTATGTAAAGGTTTTCTCCTTTGTCAAGTTCATATTCAAATGCAATAGTCACAAGAGTGCGGTGTAAATTTTTTAACCTACTGCAGAAGTGCCATGAGGTGTGCTAGATATTAGTGGAACTTAACCCTCTCTCCTCACCATAATATTTGTCTAACAACTCTCTCCACAAATATACATCTTGGATGTGAGGTCTTTCCTACTCAAATCAAACCAAAATTGACGAAGATGAAATTTCATTGAAGATAAATGTTGATGCCAATATTCGTACATGTGATGGAAAGCCCTGTAGATGAACTGATAATCATTTTTTATCATTTTTTATTTTTTATTGTACTATTTACATATTGTCACTGTTTCTTGTAACTGATGAGGACATTGGTCCAAAATGTTATATGTTTTTTCCTGTCTTAGTTTTTATTGAGCAACCCTGAATTTTTAATATATTTCCACATAGAATCTAGATCTACAGTCGTGCACACTTAATTTCAACACGTTTATTTTCAATTTATGGTTAATTTCAACAGCAGAGAATGGTCCGTTGTTTTTTTTTACTATATAATCTAATGTGTCGCAGCACTGTCAATTTCAACAGTCATGATATGGATTCGGTTAATTTCAACTCCAACTGACCAAAACCACTTCAGCCTTTAGCCACGTTGCACGCCTCTTCTTGCCCACTGCTTTGTCTGATAAGCAGACAATGCTAGCCTCGCGAATGCACTCATGATACATGCACATTCAGTCACACCAACCATCAGAGGCAGACTCCACCCAGCAATCCCCGCCATTCACCTGTGACTAACGAGGGAGTGCTTACTAGGCCTACATAGACTTATGGTTCCTGTGGTCAAAATCAGTCGCTCTCTTCACAAGCACACACACCTCCACACACACACACAGTCACACCGACCTTGGGGAAACTCAACCCCGCGCACACCCTCCTAATAAATCGCTCTCTGCACAGGCCTCTTCTGTTACGTTCTTTTACCAGCAATACTAATCACCGGAGAACATGATCAGACAAAGACTGCATATGTGTATAGGTGAAGGAGATGTGCAGCCTACTGGGCATGCCATGCTTAGGCCTAGTGTGTAAGCATAGGTTCTTGGTTTCATATAATTCAGACTGAAACAGATAATTTCAATTACGGTTAATTTCAACAAATTTTACTGGTCCTGTGGTGTTGAAATTAGCAGTGCTCGACTGTATATTCATACTCAGTAGTAGCATTTTTGTTTTATCCAATAAAAATGCAGCGTCTTCATCACAGTCATCTCATCTCCATCTCCTTTTGCTTTGTTAAAACCACACTTCCTAGGCCATGCATCACTGTCTTAAAAACATGTGCTTTCAATTGTGAAAGTCTTCTGATTGATAAAATAGATGGTTTCCCCCTTCAATCTGAAATCATTGCATTCTACATTGGTTGAACAATATGCTTGCTTTACCTCATAGTCATTAATGCATCAGCATATGTGAGACATTATCCATCGCTAGAAACTGTAGTAAAATCATTGGCTCTCTTTACAAGTATTCTATCTCTGACCCTTTTTAAAGTTTCTGACAAACAAGATATATTCTCACACATTATAAATTGACCAGGAATATTCACCAACTCTGGAAACATATAATATAATGAATAAAGTTCATCACTGTCAAGAGGATTTATGGTTTGTTTGGTACTGTGCCAAGACATAGAGCCAGATGAATAACAAGCACATGGTTTTGAACCCAGTGTAGACAAAAACAAAACAAAAACCAAAACAAAAAAATTAAGAAAAAGAAAAAAAGGCAGTGCTAGGACACTGGGAGTCATGACCTCAGGGTGTTGAAGGCAGCTGAATCACCTGCCTGAGGGAATTCTCTCCCTTGAAGACCTGCTGTTGGCTTACTCTGTGTGAGTTTGCACCATAGCTTTACTCAGATAATACAAAGCAAATTATTTGTAGGTCATCATCTTCAGCAATGCAGGGCCTTTTTACTTTTGCTCAGGGTAAAGGCGACAAGCGAAACTTTCCTCTTCCCTACTTTTCAGATATATTTTCAAAATTGTATAAGCGCTTGACCTTTTGCTCAATGAAATAAGTTCACAAAATTGGAGCCTTTTTGAATCCCATCACAGGGAATTAGCGGCTGAGACTCAGTCTATTTTTAGTTTATAACACTTGTAATTGTTGAGGGACACAACAAGGTGTCAGTTGTTTCATATATGTGACTGTCCAAATCAAAAGAAGCCTTAAATCGCGTTTTTTGGAAATTGAGTTATTGGCATTTTCAAAAAGCACAGTACATGACTTGGAAACAAAAATGACGGTAATCGGTGAAAAAATAAAAAAGTTACAGCTATTTGTTTGTTAGAATTTTCAAACAGTGCGTTTTGAGAAAATAGCTTTTAAAGCTTGGCTTTGCTTAGCAACCTCTAGGAAGGAGTACTCCGATTAGTCTGAAATTTTTCCCAGCTAAAGACCTCAGTAGTAGTAAATAATTTGCAAAGTTTCACATAGTTTGATGGAAAAATAAAAATTCTACAACGGAAAACTACTCAAAAAAAAAAGGAAAAGCTGTCGACTTCAGGGAATACTGTGCACCCTAAAAAATGAAATGTTCTTTAACCCTCGTAAAGCTACGGCGTAATCTATTACACCTGCCTTGGTAGCAACCCGAGAAGCGCGACGGTGTAATATAACACGCCCGAAACCTCTGTATGCAAGAAGCGCGGCGG
>JAOYNN010036124.1:0-12595 GCA_025770095.1 Goniobranchus kuniei | reverse complement strand
CAAGTACTATTAATG
Organism: Goniobranchus kuniei; assembly: GCA_025770095.1. NCBI lineage: Eukaryota > Metazoa > Mollusca > Gastropoda > Nudibranchia > Chromodorididae > Goniobranchus > Goniobranchus kuniei. The sequence goes on along the minus strand of JAOYNN010036124.1, from coordinate 12,580 downwards.
CTATTAATTTTATGACAGGATTAGCTGTTGTGTCATGCATTGAATGCAAATTATGATGCAGCAGTTTTGCTAGAATGGTTTATTTTAGTTAATGTTACAACTTTTGTACTATTGTTCTGCTGAGAGAATAATATTCAAGTATCCAGAATTAGTTGGAATGTATGATCTAAATTTCACATTCTGTATTGGATTTTGCTGATTTAGAATTATTATTGGGATGACTATCATTACAAAGCGTTTTATCCAAATTTTGTGCCTCACTTCAGTAGTGTTTTTATACAACACTGAGCATCTAAACAGCAGTAGCTTACAGTAGAACGTGAAAGTAACGCACTTGGAAATAACGAGAACCTAGAAATAGTGAGTGAAATCTAAATCCCCGCTTTTGTCCCTTGTTTGAGTAAATAAAATTAGCATGGAAGTAGTAAGTATGAAAAAAGAAGTCAACTTGGAAATAGCGAGTATTTCCTCTATCAGACCAGGACTACGGAGGGTAAGACAGTCCGACTTAATTTGCTTCTTTTGTTTTCTCTTCTTTTTCATTCAAACAAAAGATTAGTCCTGGGTGGCAAAGGGCCTCGCTTAGCCGCGTTGCTTAGTGAGACAGGGGAGCAGGTTAGTCCACTTTCACTGAGGGGAGTGGAATCGGGAGGGATGGAGGTGGGAGGATCATTGGAGTTGGAATGTTGTTTAGTAGGTTAGCCTCGACGTAAACATGGGGAAAGAGAGATACATGTACATGTAAGTCTACACAGTGTATCAAAGCCACAGAATCTAGATCTTGCTTTCCATAGCCAGCCAGCCCTAGCCTAACACATGGTGTACAGTATTAGAATTGTACCAAGATGAGTTTTATGTCATCTCAGCATCGTACTTGCACACATCAATCATGAATACACATAGTGTGTACAGACATACACGTACACATAGGTCTAGTCGCTTAACTTTCCGTCATCTTTTCCTTCCTTTTTACTAATCGTCTTTGTCCAGTGCACGTCGTCAATATTCTAGCCTAGCCTGTTCATTGTTTCTTTTGTAGTGAATGGCCAATTTTATTACTTCTTCTTCTTCAAGCTACAGAGTAGCCTTTCATGGACTATATTAGGCTGCTTGGGAATAGCGAGTAATTGGGGATAGGTCCGTCAAACTTGTTATTTTCAAGTTCTGCTGTAGTTTTCACCTCAACAAAGTCTTATTTGTAGTTAACTATGGTTGGCTCATATAATATCACTGTTGAGGTCACTGTATCAGAACCAAATTGCAAGGGTACAATTGGAAGGTGGAAAAACAGAGTCCTTTGAAGTTGGAAAAGGAGTGAGACAAGGCTGCACTGTCTCCTCACCTGTTCAGTCTACACATGGCAAGCATCATGAGAAAATGGAAGATGATCACAGAAATGAGCACTTTGATGAAGTCATTATCAGCGGCCATAAACATAGAGAACTTAGATATGCAGACAAAACAGCCCTCTTATCAACAACGGAAGGTTTAGATAACTTAGTACAGGTGACAAAAAAACACAGTGAGGAAAAACATCTCAACAATGAGGAAAAACATCTCAAGCTCAACACCAAGAAAACAAAAATAATGGATATTGAAAAGTGTAAACACAAAACGGAAATCAAAATAGATGAAGAGACAATAGAGAATGTAGAGCACCTGAATATCTAAGAGCAACATTTCTCAGAGATGGAACATCAAAAACGGAAATTAGAAGAAGGATATCTATCGCAAAACAAAAATTGAACAACCATACATCTTCCCCATTGTTCTCTATGGATGTGAAGCATGGATACTCAACCAGTCCGACATACAAAAAATCCAAATATCGTCGAAACAGAAAATCAGAAACGAAGAAGTAAGAAAACGCATGGGGGCTGAATCTGGGCAATTACTCAATTACATCAAAAAACAAAAGCTATCATTTATTGGACACATAAAAATGCACCACAGTATGGAGAAAAGAATAATGGAGGGTAAAGTGAACGGAAAACACGAGGAAGACCACGACGAAAATGGATTGATGATGTTGAGAGTTGGATGAGAAAAAGCAGGATGACTTGCCATGGAGAAGAAAAGATGGAGAGCACGTGTTTGGGTGGCTATGTCCTGAGAGATCAGCCAGCGGGATGAATTAAGGGATTTGCCGTACTGTTAAGAGAAGGTATGTTTGGCTTTGAATTGTTTTCTTCAAAACAGAAGATGGACTTTGTGTCGTCTCTTGATGCTTGTATCTTCTAAGCGGGATTTACTTGACTTACTTGATGTATTGCATTCCAATACACCATCTGTGATGCTCCGGCAACTTTCATTGTCCTATTCAGTTGTCTGTCTTGTATGAGTTTGGTGATCTTATAGAACTCGTTTGAAAGGAGTTAAAAGGAATGATGGATGAATGTACGGTCTCTCTTTAGGATGATTGAAGACAGTGTTACTGGTTGTCCCTTAAATTTCTTGGCATATTGGATGAAAAGGGCTTGCGTTGCACTAACGGCCAGGGCTTCTTTGCCTCTTTTTAGAATGTGACCGAAGAGGTTCTGGTGAATTTCTTATATTTGTAGAGAAAGAGGGTTTTCTTGACATTTTCCATGCAATGACTTTTTAAAATTTTGACTGAGTAATTTATGATTAAGACCATTTTCAGTTGCTCTTGATGGAAAACATCAATGAGTTTTACTTCTTTGGTATAAGTACACATGTGAGTACAGTTATAGAGTAGTATGGATTTTTACTAGTCTTTTATAGGTGCATTGCCATTTGAATATCATATAGTAATTTACAATGGTTTTCATCTGTTTTATAAACGTTTGCAGCATTTGCCGAGAAATTTTCAGAGTGATGTGTCTTTGATTGATTTTATCTGTATTATTCAATTTTCTTTTACCATTGCATTTTATAAGTAAAGTGAATGTCATGTAATGAAGCACAATCTGCATATGTTAGCTGATTTACTTACAATCTCCTTTTACTGTCAGGTACATAAGGCAGAAATGAAAGCTCGCCATTCATGCCGCTTCTGGGCCTTTTCCTCTATGTTGACATCTGTGATGCTACCTCTCAGCCTATCATGTTGTGTTGTCCGTCTGAAGGTTGATTTGGGTCTACTTTTCTTCCTTTTTCCAGCTGGGAGCCATTTCTATGAGTTTGATGAAATGCTGATGTTGTTCATCTCCAGTACATGTCCCCAGAAATATCCATCAGCGTTTCTTAATAGTTGTTGCCAGACATTCTGTACATGCTGTTTCTAAACTGTCCTTATAAGTGATAAAATTAGATGTTCATCAGTCTTCAAAGGGACCTCAGATGGAATGGTGCCAGTTTTCTCTCTGTTGTTGCTTTCATTGAAGTTGTAATTTGATGTTCTGAGGCAGAATAAGCATGTATACACCATAATTTTTAAAGTTTAACGTAAGCGTGCTTCAAAATCGTAATGTAATATGGTAATAAGGCTCAAATTAAATAAACTGCACAGATTCCTTGAATGTGTATGACAAAGACAGACAGCTTAGCAGCCCATAACCATTCCAAACCAAGAAGTTAAATTGCCTCACAAAAATGAAAACAGGGATGGATAACCCAGGCGTGATGCCATGATGTCTAAAAGAGAAGGTTAATGATATAGATTTCTGCTGTATTTAGTGCTAGGATCTTTAAGAATTTACCTGGAATTTCATCCAGTTGAAATGCTTTGTGTTCTAGGTTTTCCTTACCAAAGAAATCAAATAAAGGTTTGGAATTCTGTAGTTTGAACAAATCCATGCCATGATCTTGTATGTAAATTTTCTGGTTATTTTTGTATTCACTCCTTCACCTATTTTTTAGTGTCCAAAGGTTACAACTATCACTCTGAATGGCAGATCTTTTACTGGTACATTTCTGGTTGCATGAAATGAAAAATATTTCAAAGTCTTCAATACATTGCATGCAATGCTCAGTGAAATTTGAATTTAGCTGTCAAGTTCAGTGAGATTTTCAAAGAAATGCAATTTTTGTTGAGGTCTTTTCAGACAGCCCAATGCAATGAAAGAAAGAAAATATGTATATGTGTTCTAAGCCAGAATTGCTTAAAAGTTTATTGGATGAGTTAGATTGTGGTTGCATTTTAAAACCTGATACATATTAGTGATAAATAAGTCACTTGTGAGTTTAATGTCACTTTTCAACATCGGAGGTTATATTAACGATGGTGCTACTTAGACATGTTTATGTGTTGCCACACATGAGTCATAAGGTAAATCACAACTCGAATGACTCACCCAGTCACAGTATACCAAACCAGACAGACTAGTCTTAGAACTGTTCTCATGATGCTGAACGCCAAGCGAGACAGTTACAAAATTTACACTTTTAAGTCTCAGGTATGATTCAGCCTGGGATTGATCCTGTGACCTCCCAGTTCCAAGACGGATGCTTTATCACTAAGTCATCAAGGAATCCAGAAAAAAACTGGTTGCTTGACTAATATACTTTTATTTTTCTACACAGTACCCTGCAGAGAAACACATTTCTGCCACCTCTCTTTGACTTTCAAAAGTCCTTGAGAGAAATATGTCCAAGAATGGGCCCTTATAGGCCAGTAAAAATCAACTGAAAAAGTGGTGAACCCGAACTTGAAAGATAGCAACCAAATTTTTGTTCAGAATTGTTCCTTAGGTTGTCTAGTACTGCCCCCCAAAAATTCAACCAAAATCGACTCTGGGGAACATGCTTTTCTGGAGGTCAAAAGGTCATTTTTTTCAAATTGGTCAAAATGATATTTCATTAGTGCAGCATTAAAAAGTTCGTCAAGTGAAACACCAAAATGCTTTTAGTTTTAAAATTGACCTGATAGTTTTATTTGCATTTTAAAACTTTGAAAGGTCAAGGTCAAACTCACAGTTTTTCAATTTAAAAAATGACAAATGATTCAAATATTGCCTTTGTTTGTTATCAAATTGATCATCTAGATTAGACAGATCCATAACTGATGTTCTTTTTGCAGTTTAATATGATATGTAAGTGACGTGACATGATAGTAAAATGTTGTTGAAATTATCAAAGTATGATTTTCACAACTGGTACTGTCTTGTTTTGATTGGTTATATTCTACGTTATAGTACTTTGCACATTTTTCATATTCAATAATCTAATGCTGTCAATACATTTAAAAATGCCTTTGTATTAACAAAAACGCGTTGGAGGAAGGGGAGGGAAGTAAAATCAACATCATTATGTTTTGCTACCAACTCAAACCGGATAATAGTCAAGAATTCAAAAAGATCTTCCTTTTGACGCTGGTTTTAGACGCTGGTTGTAAGCTTTTTGAAGGTAATGGACTTGAGGACTTCTGGACAAAATCACATGCAAATAGAACTATTCCTAAGAGGATTGAAGGCAGCCATTCACATTACAGCAGGAAACTTGGTGGATCTCCATCTCCATGCGACCCAGAAAATGTGACCATACTTAGCAGTGGCTGGACATAATAACTACACTAAGTGTTGCCGTTTATACCTCCAGCATTGCTAGGATTTCTGTCATTGTCGACAGTATGTCTTTAACAAGGGTATGTCTACTGTATATCTCAATAAAATTTTTCTGGAGTGGTATCTGGATGAACATGACCATTGAACAATGTCTCATGAGAGCAGGAAAGACCCAAGGTGGCCTCATTGATCTGACGCTCAAAGAATCCACCAAATGGAGTTCACATGTTGTTGCCAAGATTACAGATGCATTGAGATATTTGACCACCATTACTTATTACTACGACTAACAAGACAGAACCTCCCATCCTAATTAGCGAGGTAGAAGAGGCCCTGAAAAAGAGTCCATTGAACAAATCTCTTGGACCAGACAACATCACCAAAGAGACAGTAGGACGTCGGCATTCTATGGCTCAATAGAATTTTTTAACTCAGTGTGGGAACAAACACAATGCCTCGAGGACAGGCGGAACAGTATTGTTGTACCAATCTTTAAGAGAAAAGGTAACAAAAGAGAATGCGGCACATGTATAGAGAGGAATATACCCTACTCAGCCACATTGGAAAGATGTAGGCTAAAATCTTGGAAAGCAGAGTGACTTGTCGCTGAAAGAAATCTCAGTAATGCTCAATTTGGATTCAGGAAAAGGGAATGATTTACAGATGCTATCTTTGCCTAAAGCCAAAACCGTGAGAAAGCAATAGAATATGGAAGAGATCTAGATATCATGTTTGTTGATCAAGAGAGAGCATTTGAAGAGTTAATAGAATTAAATTATGGCAAGTATTAGAGGAGTGTGGTGTGAAAGATCTATTACCAAAAAGCATCGAAGCAATACATGGAAATAGCATGAACTGAGTGGCACCAGTGAGGGAAACACAGACTGGTTCAGAGTGACATCAGGAATCAAGACATGGGTATGTCATTTCACTGCTACTGTTCATAGTATATATGGACAAGATAACTCAAGAAGGAAATGATAATCCTGCACAATTGAATGAACCGCTTTTTGAGATTACCAGAGCCTCATGCATGCAAATCATGGCAGCCTGCAAAAACACGCCACCATGATTTCCAATATCCATTGGCAGTTTTATGTTTATGGCAATGTGGTTTTCTATTATGGCTTGGAGTTGGAATGTTCTTGTCCCCACCACCAAAATGTCATTTTCACCAATTAAATTATCAGCCATAATTGGACCCTTTAGTACAATTGGGCCCCTGCATCCTGGTCAAAAGCAGTGTAAATGCCTGACCCCACTTCAAACCTTGGACAGCAACGTTATTTCTACCATTTGCTTTATTGGCAAATTCGTTGTTTTCAATACTGCAGACTATTTTATGTCTCTGTATACAGTGCCTGTTTAAGAGCCCCACTATGAAAATGTGAACTTTTGTTGGCCAGGCTTAATGTCTAAAAGGGTTCCCATTCAATTTTGAAAAAGTCTCAGATTTGGGATTCTTTTCAAATTAAGAAAATGTGAATGTTGAAAAAGCATTTAGTCTTGAATTACCTCATTCAGTCTTGAAATATCAGTTGGTGTTGGTTTTAATTTTTTCTCTGCTGGTATTGTTTCGGATTAATTTTGTGCACAAACAGGCAAAGTCTGATCACCGAAATGTATTTAATACTGCCACAATCTTAAAATTACATTTTCATGTGATTGGTACATTTTAAAGGCTGATACCTAAGAGTGATGGTGTTTTTTGAAAAGAAATGACATATTCTGACTTCAGTATCAGTTAAATAATTCTGGAATCAAAGAACATTTCACTTCATCAGTTTTGTATAAAAAATGTATGTAAGCTTTTTATACAACTCAGACCTAAAGAATGGAGAGAGATTCTATGTCAGATTTTGTACGATTGGCAGTTTTACTCCTTAATTTTATGAAGGTCAGGTGACCTTGAATTTGTTCATATGGCGTTGGATTTTTAAATGCATGAATAGTGACAGCCCTACATTGTGGTTTATATGGCAAGTTACGTCATTTTTATTATTGGCTGATGCATTCCCCTTCCTAACTCAAACGAATGGCCAGCACATTGGTTTGACTATTATTTCCACTACTTCCCTATGCCTCTGTCTGCATTACTCAAATGAGTAATCTACACTTTGCTTTGACTATTATTTTCTCTACTTGCCTATCATCTGTCTGCAGAACTCAAATGAGTGGCATACGCATTGCTTTGACTATTATTTCCGCTACTTGCCTATGCATCTGTCTGCAGAACTCAAATGAGTGGCATACGCATTGCTTTGACTATTATTTCTGCTACTTGCCTATCATCTGTCTACAGAACTCAAATGAGTGGCATACACATTGCTTAGACTATTATTTCCGATACTTGCCTATGCATCTGTCTGCATAACTCAAATGAGTGGCCTACACATTGCTTTGACTTTTAATTCCGCTTCTTGCCTATGCATCTGTCTGCATAACTCAAATGAGTGGCATACACATTGCTTTGAGTATTATTTCTGCTACTTGCCTATCATCTGTCTGCATAACTCAAATGAGTGGCATACACATTGCTTTGAGTATTATTTCCGCTACTTGCCTATGCATCCCTCTACATAAATCAAATGAGTGGCCTACACATTGCTTTGACTATTATTTCTGTTACTGGCTGATGCATCTCTCTCCATAACTCTATTAAGTGACCTATGCATTGCTTTGACTATTATTTCTGTTACTGGCTGATGCATCCCTCTCCATAATTCTATTAAGTGACCTATGCATTGCTTTGACTATTATTTTCGTTATCTGCCTATGCATTGCTATTCATGACCCTAATTAGCGGCCTACACACCGTCAATTAATGTTATTGGGTGTACTGGCCTTTGCATTTGTCTGCATAACTCTAATGAGTGGCCTACACACTGATATAATCTTATTTGGTGTTATGACCTATGTATGTATTTGCATAACTGTAAGGTGTGACCTACGCAAGGTGATATAATCTTATTGGTTGTAATGGCTTATGCATTCAATTGTATAACTCTAATGAGTGGCCTACCACCATGATATAATCTTAATGTGTCAATTGGCCTGTGCATTGAATTGCAACACTCTAATGAGTGGCCTACGCCCCGTGATATAATCTTATTGGGTGTAATGGCCTCTGCATTCATCTACAAAACTCTAATGAGTGGGCTACACACCGTGATATGATCTTATTGCGTGTAATGGCCTATGCATTCAATTGTATAACTCTAATGAGTGGCCTACACACCATGATATAATTTTATGCGTGAAATGGCCTATGCATGCAATAACATAACTCTATTGAGTGGCCTAGACATCATGGTATAATTTAATTTGGTGTAATGGCCTATGCATTCAATTGCAGAAATCTTATGAGTGGCCTATGCATCGTGATATAATCTTATTGGGTGTAATGGCATATGCATTCAATTGCATAACTCTAATGAGTGGACTACACACCATGATGTAATCATATTGGGTGTAACGGCCTATGCATTGAATTGCATAACTCTAATGAGTGGCCTAAACACCATGATATAATTTTATTCGGTGTAATGGCCTATGTATTCCTTTGCATAACTCGATTGAGTAGACTGCACACCATAATGTACTGTTATTGAGTGTAATGGCCTAGGCATTCCTCAGCATAACTCTATGACTCACCTCATCACTATTGATAGTATGTCATTGGATTATCTGTCCTACGCAATCCACTGCAGAGCATTTCACATCCTAGTGTGCGCAATATTTCACAGATTTCTACGTATACCTTTCTATTTCTTCTGCATTCCTTTTCCTTTCATTCAGTGCACTCCGCTGCATAACTTTCACCTCCCCATCTAGATTGTGTCGGAAATGCTGACAAGTAATGTGGTGTTTCCTTTGTTATGTGATGAGCCAACACAGAAAGGGAGTATAAGCTTGTGAGATTTCCAATATCCAGTGGAAGTTATATTTTGATGACAATGTGGTTTTCTATTATGGCTTAGAGTTGGAGTTTCCTTGTCCCCACCATCGAATTGTCATTTTCACCAATAAATCTATCAGCCATATTTGGACCCTCTAGCACTATTTGGGCCCCGCGTCCTGGCCAGCAGCAGGTCAAATTCCTGACCCTACTAGAACCTTGGACAGCAGTGTTATTTCTACCAGCTGCTTTATTGGAAAAATCATTCTCTCTAATAGTGCACCTTTGTTTACAGACTATTTTATGGCAGTGTATACAGTGTCTGTTTGAGGGTCCTTGTCCCCACCATCAAATTGAATTTTCACCAATAAATTTATCAGCCGTATTTGGACCCTCTAGTACTATTTGGGCCCCTGCATCCTGGTCAGAAGCAGTGCAAATTCCTGACCCTACTAGAACCTTGGACAGCAGTGTTATTTCTACCAGCTGCTTTATTGGAAAAATCATTCTTTCTAATAGTGCACCCTTGTTTACAGACTATTTTATGGCAATGTATATAGTACATGTTTTGGTGACCCACCATTAAATAGTCAACTTTTGTTGGCCAGGCTTAATGTCTAAAAGTGTTCCCATTGATTCTTGAACAAGTCTCAGATTTTGGATTCTTTTCAAATTAAAAAAAAAATGAATGATGAAAAAGCGCTTAGTCTTGAATTACCTCATTCCTTCTTGAAACATCAGTTGGTGTTGATTTTAATTTTTTCTCTGCTGGTATTGTTTCGGATTAATTTTATGCACAAACAGGCAAAGTCTGATCACTGAAATGTATTTAATACTGTCATAGTCTTAGTATTACATTTTCATGTGATTGGTACAGTTTAAAGCCTGATACTGAAGAGTGATGGTGTTTTTTGAAAAGAAATTACTTATTCTGACTTCAGTATCAGTTAAATAATTCTGGAAGCAAAGAACATTTCACTTCATCAGTTTTCTATAAAAAATGTATAGAAGCTTTTTATACAACTCAGACCTAAAGAATGGAGAGAGATTCTGTTAGATCTTGCACGATTGGCAGTTTTACGTTACATTTTATGAAGCTCAGGTGACCTTGAATTTGTTCATATGGCGTTGGATTTGAAATGCATGAAGAGTAACAGCCGTAAATTGCGGTTTATATGGCAAGTTACGTCATTTTTATTATTGGCTGATCCATTCCATTTCCTAACTCAAAGTAATGGCCAACACATTGGTTTGTCTATTATTTATGCTACTGGGCTATGCATCCGTGTGCATAACTCAAATGAGTGGGCTAAACATTGCTTTGACTATTATATCTGTTACTTGCTGATGCATCTGTCTGCATAACTCAAATGAGTGGCCTACACAACGCTTCGACTATTATTTCTGTTACCTACAGATGCATCTCTCTGCATAACTCTATTAGGTGACCTATCCATTGATTTGACTAATATTCCCTTACCTGCCTCTGCATTGCTATTCATGACCTTAATTAGCGGCCTACACACTGTCATTTTATGTTATTGGGTGTACTGGCCTTTGCATTTATGTGCATAACTCTAATGAGTGGCCTACACACTATGATAGAACCGTATTGGGTGTAATGGCCTCTGCATTCATTTGCACAACTCTAATGAGTGGTGTACACACCATGATATAACATTATTGGGTGTAATGGGCCTCTGCATTCATTTGCATAACTCTAATGAGTGGTGTACACACCATGATATAACATTATTGGGTGTAATGGGCCTCTGCATTCATTTGCATAACACTAAATTAGAGTGGCCTACACACTGTGATATAATCTTATTTTATGATTATGACCTATGCATGCCTTTGCATAACTCTAAGGTGTGGCCTACGCATGGTGATATAATGTTATTGGGTTTAATGGCCTATGCTTTCAATTGCATAACTCTAATGAGTGGGCTACACACCATGACATAATCTTATTGGGTGTAATGGCCTATGCATTCAATTGCATAACTCTAATGAGTGGACTATGCACCGTGATATAATCCTATCGGGTGTAATGGCCTATGCATTCAATTGCATAACTCTAATGAGTGGCTTACGCCCCGTGATATAATCTTATCGGGTGTAAAGGCCTATGCATTCATTTGCATAACTCTAATGAGTGGGCTACACACTATGATATTTTATTGAGTATACTGGCCTCTGCCTTCCTTTGCATAACTCTAATGAGTGGCCTACTCACCGTGATGTAATCTTATTGGGTGTAATGGCATATGTGTTTCATCTGCATAACTCTAATGAGTGGGGCTACACACCACGATATAATCTTATTGGGTGTAATGGCCTATGCATTCATCTGCATAACTCTAATGAGTAGCCTGCACACCGTCATATAACGTTATTGGTTGTAATGGCCTGTGCATTCCTCTGCATAACTCGAATGAGTGACCTACTCACTGTGATATAATGATATTGGATGTACTTGCGTATGCATTCCTCTGCATAACTCTAATCCCTTGCCTAGACACTGTGATACAATGTTATTGGATGTGCTGGCCTATGCTTTCTTCTGCATAACTCTATGACTGACCTCTGCACTCTGTTATTATGTTTTTGTATTTTCTGTCCTAATCAATCCACTGCATAGCATTTGACATCCTAGTGTGCGTAATATTTCAAAGATTTTTACGTATACCTTTCTATGCCTTTTGCACTCTTTTTCCTTTCATTCAGTGCACTCCTCTGCATAACTTTCACCTCCTCATCTTGAGTGTGTCAGCGATCCTGACAAGTGATATGGTTTTTCCTTTGTTGTGTGATGAGCCAACACAAAAGGGAAGTATAAGCTTGTGAGATTTCCAATATCCGGTGGAAGTTGTATCTGATGGCAATGTGGTGTTCTATTATGGCTTGGAGCTGGAATGTCGTTGTCCCCACCATCAAATTGTCATTTTCACCAATAAATGTATCAGCCGTATTTGGACCCTCTAGTACTATTTGGGCTCTCGCATCCTGCTCAAAAGTTGTGCAAATTCCTGACCCTACTTCAAACCTTGGACAGCAGTGCTATTTCTCCCAGCTGCTTTATTGGAAAAATCATTCTTTCTAATAGTGCACCTTTGTTTACAGACTATTTTATTGCAATGTATATAGTACCTGTTTGCGTGACCCACCGTTAAATAGTCAACTTTTGTTGGCCAGGCATAATGTCTAAAAGTGT
>JAOYNN010036013.1:0-11250 GCA_025770095.1 Goniobranchus kuniei | reverse complement strand
TAATGGAATATTTGATATTCACATCCACACAGTCTTCTGATTGACCATAATGGTGAATGTTTACAGCATAATTTTTGTTCTCAAACAAATGAACTTGACGCGTTTATGTTTTCTTAAAATGGCCACCAAACAAGAAATACCAACATTCGAAGAAAACACTCCCGTCGGTATAAAAATAGATCTAGACCTATGAAAATTTAGATTTGAGATCACAAACAGTTGAGCTTTCGATTAGTATACAGCTTTACTTCATGCCCCTCCTCAGATTGTCTCGCGGGGGGGGGGGCCTAAGGAATCCAAATACCCTGTACTAAGAGTCTTAAGCACTTTATTTGACATCGAGAATGAAAATAGGTCCAATGCCAAAGCTCCCTGCATTTCGCATCAGCGACTAAGGGCCTGTACTCAAGTGAGTGTGTCTTCTCACATCTGTCCTTTATCTCCTGTCAGTGTCAGACTTAAGATTCACTTTTGTCTCCCTAGAATGTGGTTGAGGCAATTTGTGAGGGGAGGATAAGGTGAGGGAGGCATATATGCAGTAGCCATACTCCGTTTGTGTGAGTTGTATGACTTCAGTACTTTATCCTGATCACCTGCTATCCGGATGAACTTCGTACTTTTGTACATAAAGGGCGGTTGAATTGAATATCCTGGTTTGTTAAATGCAAAGCACAGCGGGGTTTTATTTTTATGGCCATTGATAATGTTTCCACTTCTTTTCTTAGGGATGATTCTTTTTTGTGTGTATATCGTCAGTGTTGTTCTATAAATGTATATCTACAAAATTTCGGATTTTTGTTTTATGCACCAAATTAAACTTTGTCAGAAGCAGCACCTCTCATTTGTGTCAGAAATGAAATTGGTAGACAGAAATGCACCAATATTGTTCATGCTCTAAAGGTATAAGATATTCCGGTCTCATTTGCCGCTCTTACATATAACTACGAATTCCATGATTCCTATTTGCTATTTTGCACTTATACATTTATAGAAAGACACCGACGATATCATCCCTTCATTTAGTTACCTTGCATATATTATATTATTATTATTTTGATTATTGTTTATATTAAATGCTTTTTCTTCTCTTTGGCAACTTCTATCCCTCTCCTGAAAATCCACCTCTCTCTTCTTTAACTAGCTTATCGTCCAACTTTTTTTCATGGGCTCTGAAATGAATCTGTAGAGAGAGTGTTAAAATTAGCTGTAACTAAAACTCTAAATCAGCAAACAATTTACGCATAGTATTCTCTGTTGAGAGATATACATATATAATAATACATAATAATATTTTATAAGATTGTGTGTCAGGTAGATGAAGCTGCTGAAGTTAATTAGGTATATTTATTAGAGGTTCATATGTTCTTGTTCTCCTTGCACAAATTTCTCAGGCAACACATTCATATTAATATTTCATGAATTTGATTTCGTAGATGGCTCACAGCTGAGAGAATTGAAAGACATTTTTATTAATTTTGAAAGGTTTTTTTTCATAACATAAGGACAATATATTCATCAAATGCCTGTAAGTGTATGTAAGCATCTCTATATATTGTGGAAAATTCAGTGGGTTTTTTTCTAGTAAAACGGTATATTCTTTTTAGTTGTTTTTTTTTTTAACTCTTAATTTCTATTTCTTAAATGTAAAAGGTGCCAAACCCTGACCTGACATAGAGAAGAATACTGGTGTGGGGCAAGCAAAAGTGTGATTTTTACCCCAGCTCCCAGGGTCATATTTAATAGATAGTTACTAGTAAAGTAATGTAATGGACACAGAAGATATTTAATATTTGACAGTGTCCTTTTCATGCCTGAAAAGATGGAAGATTAATTTTTCACAATTTTATGTAATACATGCCATTGAATCCGCATAGAGTGTGTGACTTCTGTTATGTTTTGTTTTGTAGTAAGCGCAAATGAATTTATTCATCTTTGCAATATATTTATAATATAGTAATAATATATACATGTGTTGCCAGGACACGCTCAAACAAAGATGTATCTGTAATTTTTGTAGATTCAAGTTTAATACGATGTATTACTTTTGTAAAACTGTGTTTGTAGATGGTTAACTTATATTTTGATACTTTTGAGGTCTCAAGTGAGAATTAATTTATTACATAGGTTAGTTTTGAGAAGACTTGTCTCTGACTTGTGTAAGTTTAATTGCAGATTTGGGAATGCTTTCATTACCAATAACTTGTTTTGATGTTAAGTAATTTCATAGGAGTTCACATGAGATGTATAATTTCATAGGAGTTCACATGAGATGTATAATTTCATTGGAGTTCATATGAGATGTATTGAGGAATTTTAAAGAAATTTTATGTTTCAATTCTCTGGATTTGTATGCTAAAAAGGATTCTTGAAGTTCATTATGTTGTATGACATGCTTTATATTCTGTTGTTTACATGTCATTGTATATGTTGTTTACATGTCATTGTACCTGTATTCAAATCATTATGTCTGTCTTTCAGTGCAAATTTTGAATGGTAAACATTGTAACAAAGCTGTGATTGTTCACAAATTCCTATGTGAAATGTTTTTCCCTTTTTTATCAGCATATTGCACATACTCACTAAAATTTTATAACTTTATATTTAGTTTTATGTACATGCGGTAGAAACTAGAAATAATAATAATGCTCTTCTACATAATCGGAATTTGAGTTGGCATTGATTGTAGAGACAATAGATATATCGTAACGGTCCTAGTACTACTAGGCACATTCTAAAATTGAAATTATAGGCCTTCAGTTACACTAGGAATAATATAATCATGATGTTTTAAAGTTTATTCATAGGTTGGAAAGTTATGTAATTTATAAAAACGTATGAAATTATAATCTATTTTGATGGAAAGTAATTGCCTAGAAACAAGAGTTGTGTGATGTGCTGTAATGAAAATACTAGAGAGAAACACTGAATAGGTAATACCTTAATCATGAGAGCATAGACGAGATACTGGAACTGGAAGCAGAAATAGTAAGTTGTAGGCTACTGTAGCACTTTCCCCTTCTTAGCCAAGCATGAGGTTTAAAGGCGTCCCTAGACTTATCAGTTTTTTGGACTGAATCCAGGCCGTAGTCTCGACCGAAGGTTTGTCGGTACTTCGCTAAATGTTACGGACTGAGACACGGCTGAAGGTTTGTAGGTTTGCCACACCTTCTTGTGAGATGCCAGCCTGTGTGGGCTGCAGTGATGGATGAATGGGAGCGGGTGGGGAGGGGAGGAAGTATCAGGTCATGCGAGTGAAGTGAGTTGGAGGGACTTCTTTGCAGCACAGTTGTTATTTCTTTAGGGGAAAAAAAAAAATTCAAATACAAAAAAATACTTCGTGTTTGGTATCAAACTTATGGTAAATTTGACGCTGGACACGATTGTGACATTTAAATAGCAAATTTTCACACTTTATTGTAAGTTGTTTTTTTTCCAACCCCCCCCCAGTAAAAAAATATTCAACATTTCTAGAGAGTTTTGGCCTCCGCTGCGGCCGCCAAGCCTTCGGTCCAGCTGAAGGTAAGTTGCCCTAAACTATGGGTTCTTTTTCACCTCAGTCCTCACTGAAGGTTTTCCTCCTAGTTTAGGGTGGCAGTAAGGGTTTAGTCATATTGGCGCAAGGAATTTTTTGTTTTGTTTTGTTTTTTCCCTCATTGGCACTGTTTGGCTGTCTGTCATCGTTCTTTTTCAGGTTGACTATTTATTTGTCTTTAGATTTTAATGACATGATTAGGAGTTGATAGTCAATTGGTCGATGCGATCAATCATTGAGTCGGCAAGGGATTTGGGGTTCAAATTGAGGCATTATTGTAGGATGTTCTGCTGTGTTGTGTCCTGGAGAAAGACTCTACATGAACTTCCTCACACACACACACACCCTCAACCACAGGTTTAAAAGTGTACTAGCTATCCTGGGGAGTAAGCATGCAACAAAACAACATCTTGACCCTATTTATTACCCACCCCATCCAGTGTGCCACAGATATGAGATGAACCCCAAGCTATGTGAACCTTTAAGTGGGAACTTTATTTTTGGTTAATGTAAATTTCATCTGTTTATTTATGAAGGACTTTTCATTGTTATGCTCATCAGAGTCAATTATGATGACTTTTATTCATAATTTATGCATTTTTGGAGGAGGTGACGACTTGTTTGAATGCTCATATGTTCCTACCAATACTTAAAGCTTGTTACCTTGTTACATTGAGTGCCTTATGTGGTATGTTCACACCCTCATAGCTTCCTGCTTGTCTGATGCAAATTTTTATGTTACATTGCAGTTTAATAAAACCTGATATTTATATAATAATTATCTCTTATTTGTGATATTGTTTTGCTCATGCATGAGATTATTGATATCCCTTGACGGGGGTTTTGTGATGACTTTCTTTTGTACAACAGTCACTTTCCAACATGAGCTCAGATCCAATGAGACCTTGCATTCCCAAAGCATAGTCTTCATTTTAATTCTCGTTTCAATCCTTGTAAATTGATAGTACATGTACAATAAATTAAATTGGATTGAGCGAGTACCAAAATAGTGAGCCTCAGTTCTAACAAGCGCGCCCACGGCGTTCCATATTGTCCTAAAACCCGACTTTCAGTTTTGCAATTTGAACCAGCAGGCTAAGTGCAATTCGAAAGCCAATAATGTCAACCTGTGACAATGCCTAACAGAGAATCCTTTATCCACAGGGAGATCTAAGTTTACAGCCTCCCTCCGTCCCAAACAATACCGCATACCCCTTCCGGGGAAATGGGTGTAAGTGATAACTGCAACCAACCACAGGGGGTTCATGGCCCTCAGAGAAGGAAACGTTAGTTATTTTTGGAAGTACATAGGGTATTGATCGTATTTTTAACATAATCACTTTCATCTTACCTGTCACAATTTCGGTTATATCTTTTTTAGATTCGAAAATATTAAAATCACACTGCAGTTCTGTTAAAATTGTATTTCTATGTGACTAGTTTTCGCTGTGTGAATATTTGAAAAAAGCACATCAAATGTGATGACTGGCTTTACTTCAATTAGACGCTAATTACTCTGCTCACCATGGAGATATTTCAAAATTCACTTTTTTATACGATTCTAAAGTTCTTTAGGTTTATCATGAACAATTCATTAACTTGTCACCGATGGTTAATAATATAGAAGTCAATATTTGAGACAATCCGCTTGATTTGAGCCTAATCTGTCATTGCGGTTTTTTGCAAATTAACATCCAGAATTTTGGGAAAATTTGCAATATAAAAGAGCAAATTTTGCAAGATTTTAGAACATAAGGTGCCGCAAATTTATGACTGTCCGCAAATTACGATGAATTTTATCAAAGAAAAGTTTTTTCAAACATATTTCCCTCTTTTTGAGGGGGCATAGGATTTCTTTTCTTTTCTCGATGTTTATTTTTCCTCTTTGTTTTGCTTTGTTCAGTTTGAATAGCTGTGATGTAGACAAAGAGAGAGACTGAGACTAACACACAAGGAATAAGAAAGAGGACTGACTCTCTAAGGCTGTGGCCAAATGATGATCGGTGTTGGCCACCTAGTGTCGGCAGTAAAATTTTAAAAATAATAGATATGTGCCATAGGCTAGTAGGCGTAGCGTTAGCCAAGAAGATTGCGAATAACACTTAATCTACCAAGTTTTTTTTCGGACTCTCCAACCGCTATTACCAAGTTTTATCCTGTTGTGACACTGTCAAATGACCATTCATACTAAAATATTCATTAAAAATTCATTTTTTAAGCAATTGACTTCAAATTTTCACATCACGTTGATGAATAACTCCAGTTTAATAAAAGCTTGCTTTTAACACAAAAACTATAACTTTTTTGTTTTTAATCCTTAAAAATGGTTACCTTGTTGGTATGAGGTTTTCTAGGTCTTGATCGGTCAGATCTAATCTAGGTCTAGATCTTGGTTCTAGTATCCTCTTCATTGTACTTGATGGTAGGACTTAAAAGCAGAATCTGAATCCTCCTTGATTGATAAATCAAAGTCAGTATCAGATGAAACATCTTCTGAATCTAAATTTTGTATGAAATCAAACACAATTTCATCCAGACTTCATCTGTAATACTATTAATAGGCTAATAGGCCATCCTTGACAGCAGAGGCAGTTCGAGAACTAATGTTTACACTTCAGCTCTATTTTCTGATCTAGAAACCTGTAGCCCAGCAGTTCAAGCAGTTTCTTCCTATCCTGACGGGCTTCTACTTTCACTTTTAGGAGGCAAGGGAGGCCACGGTAAGAAAAGAATTGGGACTCTGAATGAGGCGCATCGTGTTGAGTGGTATTTGAATGGATTGGTAAAATACAACGCAAGTGGATATGAGTATGAGCAGATTGGGTGATAAGGTTCAGAACGAAGAGAAACAAATCTGACAGGCATGCAAAGGCCCGATGTGAAATTTGTATTCGATAAAGGCTCAAAAAGAGGGAAAAAGTTGTGAAAATTGTGCTTTTTTGGTAAAATTTGTGGTAATTTGCAGATATTCGTAAATTTTGCGGCTTACGGCCGCGAAATACTGCAATGACAGAGCCTCATCGAAAAAGACAACATTTGCAATAGAAGCCCATGTTTTGTATGAAAATTGTAAATAATATACAAACCACCAATGTAAATCTGATTGGTAAAATACTACTAATATATATTCATGGAGAAGACTTTGGTATAATAGCTGTAGCGATCATTTGATTTTGGAGACATGTTTTAAATCAGATGATTGCTTAGCCAAGCAACTGACTCGAGACTGACATTTGTACTTGCTACAAACATCTGCAAAAATATCACTCAGACACCTGACAAGGTGGTCATATTTTGTAAGCTGTTTTTCAATACCTTTCTTAATATATTCTGTATCAATTAGAAAACAATGTCTTAACTGAGGATCAATTAATGGGCTCTCAATTTAAGTTTGTTCTAATCAAAAAAGGAAAATTCACCCAAATCCTGGCTTCTCCTATCCTTCCACTATTTCAGATACATCTTTCATTTTTCCATAAACATAAAGTATCATTTTAAATTATTTTACCCAATTTCGAATCTGAGATGTACTATCTTAAAGATTTGATGAAAACAATGATTGAAGATACCATAAACAACCAGTACTCTGAAAAGATGAAAGCAAGGGGCCAAAACAGCCATCGGCTTTGAGACCTACCACGGATTGTGAGGCAACCAAGCATGAAGGGGCATGAACTAAAATCCTTGCTGGAGGACTTTGTGGACTGTGTCCGGTTGACTCAATTGAGTCACTTTTTATTTTACCCTTCTTTAGTCGGCTTGTATCACTGCCTGGTGTAATGAAGCCTACATGAGCTGGCTGGTTTGCAAGACACAGTGTGTGGGGTGCATATATGCCAATCATTCGTCGCTCGTAGCATAGGCCTAACAATGTTGAGGTATTGTTCATTAACCGCGTTCATTATCCCACTAGGTGGGTACATCGAACGGCAGACACCAGCACGCCCCCTACCCCCACACACAACACATGTATAGCAGGGCAGTCCAGTACGATTTTCATCAAAAAGAACTGTTGAGTGTGTAGGCCTAGATCTTTTGCTTTTCCTTGATTACTGCTTCAAGTCAACAGTCAATCGCTGCTAGTTTCCACATCTCACCCTTTCATCAAGCAGTCTGCATAGTCCAATATGAGTTGTGCCCCTCTTATTCAACTAAATCACGAATCCAAAGAGAATAAGTAGCCAGTCAAAGGATCCCGCTCTATCCTGGATTTACTGTACACAATCTCCATGCTTTATAATTGTAGTAAAAGTAGGCCCTAGTTATGATAAAAGTAAGGCCCTAGTTATGATAAAAGTAAGGCCCTAGTTATGATAAAAGTAAGGCCCTAGTTATGATAAAAGGGAAATGTTGGCAAATAAAATAATGTGACACAATTTGCATGTCATGTTGTCTTACAACAAATCTCAAAGTGGGTTCCACTAATTCCAGGGTCCTCAACTGAGAAGTGAACAAACAGATCCACAGCCATTTCTTCCCATGCATGTCATGTTAAGTTGTAAGAGGCACCTAAGGGTTGAGTGAGAGCCTCACGCCTGTCCTCTACCTTCTGCCTGCCAGGCTCTCTTTTGTGTCCTCAAGAGAGGAGAAATTTGCTGGGAGAGGATAGGAAGTTGCTATCCCTCATTTGTGTGCATTACATGCCTTTACTATCGGGGTCACTTGCTCCCTTCTTTTTACTTTTACTATCATCTCACATTTTTTATGGGTGCTGACATGGCTATAGAGTGGAAAATAGCCATAAAACACCAACAACAAACAAACTTTCAATAAACAAACTACATTGCTGTGGAGAGAACCAAATTGAGAAATACTGTATCTTTAATTTTAATTGGCAAAAAGGCTGTTTCTTGGTAGGATAACATGCAAACTAAATTTCAGCTTTTAAATGTGCTTGTATGTGTTTGTCAGTGTGTGTTTGTGTGCATGATCTTTGTAAAAACATACAACAAAACATTGACTTGATTGAATAGGAAATTGACAAGAATTCATTTTCTCCTGTGGCCTAAAAACAAACCAAAGGAAGGATTGGAGTTGGAGGCGAACGTGGTTGAAAATATAATGCATGACCGAAAGATAGGATGATTTACAATTTTATGTACTTATATTATTATACATTTAAATATATTAAATACATAAACATGCATACATAATAGTCACCACCCAAGTACACATCCTGCTACATTCATATGTGACCATTAAAAAAAACTCCAAGACTTGACTCATATTCAACAATATTCAGCATCTAGGCAATAGAGTCCACTACAATGAATCTTGTACATGTAAATGTACATGCAAGTCATAAAACTACACGTCAGCAATGTCTGAAGATATAACACATGTACGCTAACCCTCTGTAGTCTATGTATCAAGATAAGACCACTTTAATAATAGAATGCGGGTGAGAGAATGTAAAAAATTTACACAAGGTGGCACTTGCTAAGCAAGATAGATACGGTGGGTATGAGAATGCCAAAGGACATGGCAAAACAATCTCTCTGCATAGGTGAATCATCATTCACAAGGAAAAACAATCTGGTGGCCATGAAATGGAGAGACAAAAGAGAAGTAAACATACTCACATCAGCAACGGATCTGAGAGAGACCTCTACTGTGACAACATGTATTGTTGCAAACAAAGCAAAACCAAGAGTCATCGTTTGATTATTCCAAAATCATGTCTGCGGGTGATCAAAGTGATCAATTACTCTCCCACCTTCCTCTAAGCCGTAGGAAGTCAAAGTAGACCACTAAGAGATTCATGCGCCTGTTCATGCTCACTGTCATCCAGTCGTCTTATCATTTGGAACAAAGTCCATGACATCAGAAAAGAAAAGCGTACAAAGCCCCCCAACTTCATCAAAAGCCTTGGCAAACAGCTCATGGCTGATTTCATCATGGCCAGATAAGCTACCAAAAATGGTCCACCACCCTGGCAAGCCAACATAGTTTTGACTCTTCTGAGACATGATCATTCCAAATTCCACTGTATAAACTCTCTTCTCCCACGCCAGCTCAGAATAAGCAGTGGCGAGACTAACAGAGTATGTTATAACAAGTTCGACAGTGTCCCAGGAAAAAAGAAAACGGCCCCAAGAACAGCTGTGTGGTGTAAAGTGTGTGAAATCCCCTCTGCTTCAAATTCTTTCATACTATTCTGAATTATGTGCCCAACAATTCTCCCCAGTGACTTTCCATGTGGCAGACAGCTCTCAGATGATTTTTCAACTATTTTTTCGTGACAGTCATTTATAAACATTGACAACATTATCAGTAAACATACACAAAGAGATAACCTTGAGGACTGTGTGCTAGATGATGCTTCATTCTTATTTTAGCGCATGGAATTTCTGTTGCTTTCTCATTTTTTCTGTGCTTTTCTACCAGGAATTGAGTGTTTGCCTTCGTGACAATTTCGAGCAGATATAATCTAGATCTGTGTAGAAGTTATAGTTTTTCATCATCACATTCATATAGACTTAAATTTATTTCAGTTCTAGCTTACCCTTTCTGTGATTATGTTGCTAATCAAAGTCTAGGTCTGTATGTAAATAATTTTGTTTCTCAATGGCATCGTGGAAGTATGTCGAAAATGGAACATGTTTCTGAAGAAGAAAAGGGCATTCGGAATTCGTTCAAGTGGTTCTGGCTTGAGATGAACTGTGACTGTCAGTCTGATTTCAGACTCGAGTGTAAAGGAGATAGATTGTTTAGCACGTGGTGCAAGAAGCTTGATGAGCCTAGAAAGTGTGGTTGCATTGTGTGCAGTAAGACGATCAATTACTCTAGCTCTAGGAAGAAAGCCTTGAAAATCCATGCAGAGAGCGTTGAACATGTTTCCAGGACTAGGAGTGCTCTTAGTCTTATGAGTTCTAAACTTATCTCATTGTCAGACTATGATCAAGGCCTATCTAAGCAGTCTCAGACCTGTAAATTCATAGCCAATTGTCGGATTTCCGCCAAAATAGACTTTGTCTTTAAATTTTTTTAAAAAGAAGAAAAACTGAAACAAAACAAAAAAATACAAAAATGAAAACCAATGAATACGATTTTTTGGTCGCCCCCTCAAGTTTACATCTAAATACACCGGTTTAACCTACCCCTACAAGTCTCACTACTGCCCCCTTTTGCGATAGTATGCTAAGCGCAAGGTCCATTCATAGCTTTGGCCGTTTGAGTCCTCAACACTCCAACTCCAACCTTGTCAGCAGCTAGGCTAGGCGTGTAGGCAGTCGAGCTCAACCCCGACTCGCAATACGTAGTTTTGTCAGTCGGCTCCCATACTCCTCACATCTGGGAGGCTGGCTCGCTCACCGTCACACCATGGTCACACCACTAATCACACAGGATATGCAAAACGTACTAAAATACCTTCGCTAATTTCGCATACACTGACATCACAAACTTCTCTCATAGATGCTGTTCAGACTCTCTTCTTTAGACTCCTATGTCTTTGTGAACCACTGAAGAAAGTCGGAAATTGTCGACTGGGGTAGATTAATTTCTGTGTAGGAAAAGACGAATTATATTTGAAGCCACTAGAATAAGCTGGTGAGAGAAGTTTCAATTTCAGTTCAGGCCGAGGCGATCCACAATCTTAAAGATCCGTTCTACTAGGCTACTCGATCTAAGATCTAGAAACGTTTGAGATTTCACACATTTTAACTGTGGAATCTAGATTTCAGATTCTTCATTGATCTAGATATATCTAGATTCAT
>JAOYNN010035902.1:0-12598 GCA_025770095.1 Goniobranchus kuniei | reverse complement strand
AGACAGACAGACAGACAGACAGACAGACAGACAGACAGACAGACAGACAGACAGACAGACAGACAGACAGACAGACAAGGAGACAGACAGAGGCAGACAGACAGATGGAGAGAGAGAGACAGACAGACAGACAAACAGACAGAGATTGTGAGAGAGACGGACAGACAGACAGAAATGTGTGTGTAAAGCCTCTCCTATGGACTATGTAGCGCCACAGAGCGACCCGGGTTCAAACTCAGAACCTTGTGGTCTATAATAAACCTTAAATATGTAGAACAGGATTTGAAATAAGTCCTCTTACTCTTGTCTATCATTTGCATGACCACATTTGTTTTTGTTTTTAGCCAGGTTTTTCTGTTTGGGGTGATATCCAATAGAGAGTTTTTAATTTCATGTGAAAAGGAAATTGTTTTTTCTTTTCAATTTGAAAAAACTCAACTGTGGAATGTCATCTGTGTTGATTTACTAAAATGTAGGAACTTGTAGTTTTTGCGAAACCCCAAATCAACAAAATGCACACCTTGTCATGATGATGTACAGTTCGCAACGTCTCTGCTGAGTTGTGATCGCCTCTTAGCTAGCCGATAATATAAAATAAAATTTGAGAGAAAGTTGAAAACCAGTCTTGCTACTTTATGTCATTGATTAGCACAGGTAGAGTTTTGTGTTTCTGTAAAGGTTGTATAAATTTTTCTCTTTTGCATCAAGGTAAAGAATTTACCATTCGGGCTAAGTGTGTCATCAATGCCACTGGGCCATACACCGACTCTATCCGCAGTATGGGAGATAATGAGGTGAAGAAGATATGCCAGCCAAGCTCTGGTGTCCACATTGTGTTGCCAGATTATTACAGTCCTGCAAATATGGGTCTCTTGGATCCAGCCACCTCTGATGGGCGGGTCATCTTTTTTCTACCCTGGCACCACGTCACCTTAGCTGGTAAGGATATGGGTCAAAACTGGTGTAAAACATCACGCTTCTTGTGTTATTGGCAAGATGATTGAAAGCTGTTTTAAAAGTTGCGTTAATATCATTTTGAATTATCAAAGGAGAAAAAAGTGTAAAGTGAAAAAAAGCAAGTCAACAACAAAATTGAAATTGGCATTGAAACCGTCTTGAAAAGTAATGATAGGTATTGATCTAAAGCATCACTTCTTTTAGAACCATATTGGTAAGATGATCCAAAGCTGTTTTAAAAATTATGTTCCTATCTGTATAATTACCAAACTAAAAGAGAAAAGTACAAAGTTGAAAAAACAGACTAAAAGATGAAGATTGGCATGAGTTTCAAACTATCTTGAAAAACATGATTTGTCATTTTCCTTTCATGGAGGCCATCAGTAAAACAAGTTTGTCTCAATTTCTTTTGTTGCAGGAACCACTGATACACCATGCTCTGTCACAGACAATCCCAAACCCAGTGAGAAAGAAATCCAGTTCATCCTCAAAGAAATTCGTAATTACCTCAGTCCAGACGTTGAAGGTAGTGTTGATAATGCAATAAAATTTAATCTTTGTTTTTGCATATAATGGCAAGCAATTAGAATACACCGCTGGAAATTGTTGTTTACTGAAATTGCTTCTACCATCTCATCTCTGTGAAACTCGGTTCGTGTCTTCCACATGGATTATAAAGCCAAACAAATAAAAAAAATTCATAAAATGTTTACTGTACATTTACCTACATTTCAACCTTCCATCTGATGGAAATGCATAACCACTTTTGCCTGTGATAGGAGACTGTTTACCAGAGGCACAATTTTTAAAGAACTCAAATGAACAGATCAGGAGAACTGTTTAAATCAGTGCTAGATCAACCAAAACTGACATTTCACTTTTAATTTTGTTGCTGTCTTATCCAGTGCGGAGAGGTGATGTTCTTTCGGCTTGGAGCGGTATCCGACCATTGGTATCAGACCCCAACAAGACGGACACGCAGTCAATTGCAAGAAATCACATCATTGAAGTCTCATCAAATAAACTTATCACCATTGCGGGTAAATTTTGTGATCATAAACTTTTTGTTTCGCAATTGTTTTTGCCGCGTAAGTCAAAGCTCATTGAATCAGTCTCAGCGCAGAAGGTATAAGTGCAATCTTTTAGGAGCTGACAAGAGGAAATGTTGGCACTCATAAAGTTTGTGGTACTGGTTCAGGAAATTGAGGATAATTATCTTGTGTCAAATCAACCCCTTAATGATCTCTTGGAATGATCAAACACACATTTTATGTTAAAGGTTTAATGAATATCTGGTGCTAAGAAGTTGTTTTATGTGCTATGCATATGGGATGTCGGAAGAATAAGAATTACTTGTACAGCCAATTGTAAAGTTCAGAATACAGGAAATGAATGGCAAAATCAAAGATGATTATCCTAAAAATGGGAGCATGAAAAGTTAATTTTTATTCTTTTCATCGTTTCCTGACATTTTTGTTGATGTTTCCAATGTTCCTATCCACTATCCAAGTGGCCTCACACAACGAATCTCTTATTTACAAGGGGGTAAATGGACCACATATCGTGCCATGGCTGAAGAAACCATAGACAAGGCCGTTGAAACCTGTGACTTGAAAACTTCCAAGCCTTGTGGAACATTTGGACTTTTATTGGACGGTGCCCATGGCTGGTCACCGACTCTCTTCATCCGCTTGGTGCAGGATTACGGGTTGGAAAATGCTGTGAGTTGCTTCGTACCTAAAGTTGTGTCCAGGGATGCCAAAATTCCTTTTCTTTTTTTTTCGTTATTTCAGTTGTTTCTGAAAATTTTTCCGTCTTCCATCGTCAACTTTCCGTTACTCGATGACGATCCGTTGCGTCCCTCAAAGTTTGTTCTAAAGTCTGTACACTTGTATCCTGCAAGTACTACTCCATTTACTGATTGTTCCTTACCCTCCGAGTTCGCATTTTTACTTTTCTGTTTCCAGTGGAGATTGTGCGCATGCTTTACCAGATGGTTATTCTTTCTCTTCACCTCGTCTGCGCATGAAGAAAGAACGTAGAAGCACGTGAAAGCCAAAAGTGACAGAAATTAGTTGGGTTTTTTTTTTTTTCAGTTTGTTTAGAATTCAAATCACTTTAAACGTGATCAAAAGTGTTACATCTTCACAGGAGCCATTGAAAAACAGAAAGTGCCTATAATTCCCGATGTTGCGGACTTAAAATCCAGTGAGAACTATGACTTTTGGACCCAATGCTCCGAAAAACAAGTTCTCTGCAAAACGGCTTTCTGACACAGAAAAGGACACTAACGGGGAGGCGTATTCTACATACATACGGAAACACTGACTCAGGAAAGTCTTAAAATTTTCTGTTATTTACAACAAAATCAATTGGCATCCCTGTGTGTCTTTCATTCAGTCATTTAAGTGTGTGTACATGTACATTTGTGTGTATGTAGGCATGTGTAAACATGTATATGTTTGTATTTCTATGTGTATTTATGTGAGCATATATTTACTTACTCCCCTTTATGCCTGGTGGCAAGTAAGGCATCATTGAAGCTTTTTCACTCCCGTCTGTCTTGAGCCTTCTTCTGGATGGTGATCCAAGTCTTTTTTCAAGTCTTCTTTTCACACACCACAGTTCTGTGCCACATTGTCTTTGGTTTGTCACACTTACGTCTGCCTTCAGGTGTCCAGTATGCCGTGCACGAGCCAATCATTTTAATCGACTAATTGAGCCAGCGTTTTGGAAGATCCAGAAACAGCTCAGCTTGTTGCCAATTAAAAATCCTTTGATTTTACATTAGGTCAGAATTTCGCGGTTGAGTTTGGTCGAGCCATGTTGGTTTTCTAGACTGCACCGTTTTGTTTGTTTTTGTTTTTGGTCTTTTTTTTATATCCACATAAACAAGCCTGATAACTGTCTGTCATCTCCCCCTTACCCAACCCTCTCCACCCCCGCCCCAAGTTTTACACGCATAGCTTTGTTGTCTTGTCATTTGTTACGATGTTAACAATTCAGAAGGGGATGGGGGGTGGCATGGCATGGCCTAGCGGTGATCAAGCCATGAAGCCCCTTTTCCCCCGCCTCTTATCAGTGTAGTGACTACATTTCACAGAAAGGCCAGATTCCTTTTTGTTTGTCTCGGTTGAGCTTTTGGTCGATCTATCACCGATTAGAGGCGTAGGCTGTGCATGGAGTTAGTATGGGTTGGTGCGTGCCTGAAATCGAGTTGGGATCGGTCCTACCAATTTTTCATAAAATGGTTGATTAATGCTTGAGCTGAAGACATCACTTAATCAGCCCGCCACTAGTATCCAGTGAAAGGCAGTTAGTTCTTGGTATGCTCTCTTTCTTTCTTCTGCAAAAGTAAGCTATCCATATGTAATCTTTTGTGTGTGCACGAATGTGTCTCTCTCTGTATATGTGTAAATGTATTTAATTCTGTTATGGTCTAATTAATGACACAGTACTTTAAACACAGATCAAGCAAATTTTTACCAAATTGTCCTCCCTCTCTTTCCTATCCCATTTCATTTACAACAGGTGGCACAGCATCTGGCTAGTACGTATGGCGACAAGGCCTTCAAGGTTGCCGAGCTCTCCAACATGACTGGGAAAAGATGGCCAGTGGTCGGCAAACGGCTTCATGAGGAATACCCCTATATTGAAGCAGAGGTTTGTTGGCATATCGTCTCGCTCATTCGATAAATGCTTAACTCATTTTGTGACATTTTTTGGTTAATACTAGACATTGATTCCTTCATTTTGCTATTACTTTTAATGGATTTGGTTATCAAATCTGACCTACCAATGTCAAACAGGGACCCTCATTGGTTATCAAATCTGACCTACCAATGTGAAACAGGGACCCTCAACAAGGCTTTAGAAAGGTACATAACAAGACGCGAAATACACTGTTTGAGAAGAGCGTCTGGAAAGACAAGAAAATGCCATATTTGGAATGAGACTGTGAGGGAAATGGTTGGAACACCTGTGCTCCAATTCATTGACCGGCAAAAGATCAGGTGGTTTGGCCATATTGTCAGAATGCCATCAGACCAGCCGGCCCTTCGAGCTTACATGAAGAGATGCTCAGGATTCAAAGCCAGAGGTCTGGCCAGACGAAGATGGGGTGATGACGTCTCTAACACCCTCTTCTTCCATGGCATGTCAATGTCTCACGCCTTACCAACGACCAAAAACTCTCACGCCTTACCAATGACCGAAAACTCTCACGCCTTACCAATGACCAAAAACTCCACGCCTTACCAATGACCGAAAACTCTCACGCCTTACAATGACCGAAAACTCTCACGCCTTACAATGACCGAAAACTCTCACGCCTTATCAATGACCGAAAACTCTCACACCTTACCAATGACCGAAAACTTCACCTTCCCGTGACACCCCTTGGTACAAGTGGACGGATAAAGTAAAGTAAGTAAAGGCTATAAAATAAAGGACTCATTAGAAATAATCGAGTATGCCTAGCCAAAGACACTGAGTTGAAAAATCTACGGTTTTTTTGCACAGCTCAAAATAGGTAAAAATTAGTTGGGCATTTATGGAATGAGCATGAGGATATTTATACTAACCTTGGGACATTATGTATCTCCTGTATCAAAAGACTTGGCACAATTAGAAGGTTGTCTGACTTGAGGAATTCCATATCACTGCTAGTTCTAACGATATCGACAGTAATCGGCCTGATGTTTGGCCAGCGATATCCCCCCTGTGAGGAATAATAATAGCCATAAAAATGTATGATTATTGACCACTCATATCCCTTGAATAAATCCAATGAGAGTCAATGAGAATGCGAGATTATTGACCACTCGTACACTGTGAAAAAACCAATGAGAGCCAATGAAAATGCGAGATTATTGTCCAATGACATCTGATGAATGGGACCAATTGCAGCCAGTGAAAATGTCAGGTTACGGGCCAATCAACAAATGGTTAAGTCCGCGTAGTGATTATAAAATGTTGTCACTTTGGCCAAGTGGTCACTCCTCACTTCCCAAAAGCGATCAACGATGAGGACGAGGTCTACAAAATGATTCCTGGCATTCAGAAACAGACCACAATCAATGACTTTTTCAAGTCAAATTAATTGCCAATGTCCCCAATTTCAAATCATCCAGATTGATCTGCTTGCTGACACCTTGCATTTTCCATTTGTTTGCCTTTCCTTTTTTGCTAGGACTGATAAATTGACACAACACTTATATTGACATTTTCTTGCGGTCCCGACGATGTCGATGTATCCGTCCTCGACTGTAATTGCTATCCATTCTAACGGTTCATTGAAATTCCTTTATAACTACTTGAACATTCTTTATAGCTAGATCATTATCCATTATTTAAAGTATTGTTCAAAGCTCTACTGTAAATTATTTTGTGAGAACAAATTTTATTTCCAAACCAATCAGGTCAAATATGCTATTCAAGAATATGCTCAAAGAGTCGTAGATGTTTTAGCACGTCGTACTCGTCTGTCATTCATCAACGTCCATGCTGCTCAAGAGGCTCTGCCCAGGGTCGTAGAAATTATGGGCCAGGAACTGAAATGGAGCCCAGAGAAGAAAAAGGTAGGAAATTTGATATTTTGTTCATCTATAAGTTGCAGTCTCCATTCTGTATTGCTTACAGGGTGATAATTGACCACATTTGCTCATTTTTTAACAAAAGACAAAAGAAAAACAAATGAAAGAAAAAGACATCTAGTAATGGGTGTTTTGATTTCTTTCATGACAAGGTTAAGATCCTTCAGGAATCTTATGTATTGTAACAAATTATAAAAAAAAAAAAAAGAAAAGAAACAGAAATAAGCCAAAAAAACAACAACAACAACAACAAAAATCTAGCCATGTGTGTTTGATTTCTTTCATCATAATGGTAAAATACTTCAGGAATCTTATGTATTTAACAAATTTTACAAAAAAACAAACAAACAACAAATTATTTATATAGCAGTGTGTCTTTTGATTTCTCTCATAATATGTTTAAGATCTTTCAGGAAGCTTATGTATTTAACAAGAAAATAAACAAAGGTACATTGTGATGTATGAATCTTGTTGATTGCATCTCTTTGAAATCATTATGAAGGAAAAAAAGAAGAAGAAAAAAGAACTAATAAAAACCTCCGGATGAGCATTTGATTTTATCTACATGTACTGTTTTACTAGACCAGACATTGCTTTGTATGTCATTATTTATGTGAAAGTTACAGTTTTAAAATACTTGGTGACTCTTGCATGTATGTCGATATATGTATTCAATATACTGGATCAACAAATGTTAATTAAAAGCAATATACAAGTAGTGCATTTAATTAGAACGATTTATTTTCAAATGAGAAGGATTTAGAAAGAAAAATAAGGCAGGTTTTCCTGCACAAGTTATTTTCAGGACAGTTTGGGCTAACGTATTTAAAGCTGAGAAAGCACACATTAAACAATTCCCACAGGTATTTCTGTATCTTTTTTAATTGAAATCGTTCCCTTTCCTCTCATACACAACCTTTTCACTTTTCCTGGTTTTTCTATTTCACTTTATGCCAGTCTCTCTGGTGGCTTACCTAGGTATAGTTTTGTGAATAATTTTCTTCTAAGACCGTTTTATTTGCCTTTTATTTGCTGCTTTGTATACTTATACCTACCAATTTGACAGAGAGAGCTACTGCATGGAAGGATTTTCTTGCGACAGGAAATGGGGGCTGATGCTTTAGAAAAAATTCGATGTCCTCAGTTGTGCAAGCATTAAACATTTATCATTCTTGCAAACATCAAGGAGAATCAAGCGTATTTGAAATTCATTAATTTGTTTCAGTTTCTGCTTTTGCTTCAAGTTCTCTTGGTTTTGTTGAAGATCTTGTTGTTTTTTTTTAAATTTTGTGACGGATGCGAAAAGCTCCTCTTTTTAGAATTGAGATCTGGAGCTTCAAAATAGATAAGATACATCTGCTGGTAAATTAGAAATTGTTGTTGAATTTTAGTATGGTTGTATAAGGACAGGTATGAGTGGAGAAACATGATCACCAATGTCTGTTTCAGACAAGGTACCTAAAGAAGAAGAAGTATGACAGGAAATCAATTAGATATGTCTTATTTCTTCTAATCCCACAAAATAAAAGATAAGAAATAAAAGATATAGATTGCATTTATACAACGCTCTCAATACTTTATCCCCTAGCAGGCATAACCACTGGGGATTATAAAGTGAAGTGGAGCAAATTTAGTGCAACAATACCACCCTATTGCTTGGTACACATTTAACACTCTGAATCAAGTGAGGCAATTAGGGTAAAATTTCTTGCTTAAGGAAAAAACACAAGATGTTGCTGGCTGGAATCGAACAAGGGACCTCCTGATCCCAGAATGAATCCCTAACCATAGAGCCATGTGTGTCCCCAAAACTGTGCTTTTGAATTTTTAGTACATTTATAAGAAAGGAAAAGATAAAGAAGTAAAATATGTTTAACATCATGCTTTATCATTTAGCTGATTTGCTGTTTGGAAAACACTTTTTCAGTTACATTGAGTTTCATTTCTTTCACTGTTGGAATTTTGAATTCAGATTCATTGAAATGACTGACTTTTATGTCAAGCGTTTATCATAAAACTTCTGACATTGTATTTTGTTGTACCCAATTGCAAATCTTTTCTTGCTTTTTCACAATTTCTTCTTTTTAAGTCTGTTTTCTACACACAATTTGCCTCTTGTGAAGATTTCCATCAGTTTCTTCATTTTGTGAACATGAATCAATAAAATATTTGTCATGTATATTTCATTTTCCATGCAGCTATTCCTGATCTATAAATGCTTTCAGTAATATTCATACATTTAAAATTTAAAAACAAAAGTCTTTATTATTCTACAGGAGACATGGCCTTTACCATTCCATTACTCTTACAGTAGGCTTAGCTCCGTACATTTGATCTAAGAACCTGCTCGCCTGAGAATCTACAACCTGGTTTGCCTGAGAACCTACAACCTGGTTCCCCTGAGAACCAACCTGGTTCGCCTGAGAACCTACAGCCTGGTTTGCTTGAGAACCAATCGGGTTCGCCTGAGAACCTGGTATTTTCATGCAGCCAAATTTTCCCATTTGTGTAGTGTGGTCCGGTCCATCTTAGAAGCCTTTGTTTCTGTCTCTCCGATATCGGGTTCTTAGATCTGTACTGTATTGACGAGATGAGGATTGGTGTGATGTCAAAGGTCTTACTATAAACATAAAAATTCTTAAGACAAATGCATCTCTCGATTGATTATTTTACACAATTGTCCATCTGAAATATGCAATTTCATTACTCGTCCACAAATAGAGTATACGAAAATAATATTAATCTCTCCCATTTAAAACTACAACTATGTAAAAAATTTTTTTTTTTCCAGGAAGAACTTCTACATGCAGAAAACTATCTCCGCCTTGAAATGGGATTGGACATTAAACGTCTGACTGAGAAAGACGTGGCCCTGAACTTCACCAAAGATGAAATCAACCAATATGTCCGTCGTTTCAAAGCCTTAGACTTTGATAACAAAGGTTACATTTCTGTCAATGATCTCAGGAGCTACTTCAAGGTTAGTGTCATTTAGAGGAAATATAGGTGGAAGTAAAGGCATCTTTCTCAATGTAAGTTTATTCCAGAGATAAAAAGTTGGTTGGTAAAACAGCTACTTGAAGGTAAGTGTTATTCCAGGAAGGAAACAAATGGCAGTAAGACAATTTCTTCATGGTAATAATATTCCATGCAGAAAAAAGATGGCAGATAAGACAGTTACTTGGTGTTCACTTTAAGCGTTGTTCCAGGTAGAAAAAAGATGATGGATAAGACAGTGACTTCATGGTAATGTTACTCCATGCAGAAAAACGGTGGCAGACTAGACAGTTACTGTATGTCACGTTCGGTTTTTTTTCCATGCAGAAAAAAAGATGGTGGATATGACTTTTACTTCATGGTAAGCGTTATTTGATATAGAAAATAGATAGTGGATAAGATTGCTACTTAGTGATGAATGTTATTCCTTACAGAGATAAAAAAAAAAGGGTAGATAAGACTCCTACTTCATGGTAAGCATTATTCGATATAGAAAATAGATAGTGGATAAGACTGCTACTTAGTGATGAGTGTTATTCCTTACAGAGATAAAAAAAAAAAGGGTAGATAAGACTCCTACTTCATGGTAAGCGTTATTCGATATAGACAATAGATAGTGGATAAGACTGTTACTTAGTGATGAGTGTTATTCCTTACAGAGATAAGAAAAAAAAAGGGTAGATAAGACTTCTACTTCATGGTAAGTGTTATTCCAAGGAAAAGAAAGATGGTGGACAAGACAGATATTTCATGATAAGTTTAATT
The DNA here is from genome assembly GCA_025770095.1 of Goniobranchus kuniei. Lineage (NCBI taxonomy): Eukaryota > Metazoa > Mollusca > Gastropoda > Nudibranchia > Chromodorididae > Goniobranchus > Goniobranchus kuniei. The sequence continues at coordinate 2,285 of JAOYNN010035902.1, read as the reverse complement.
CTAAGAAGATTGAAGAGGGAGGATGAAAACACTTACTCCATGTTAAGTGTTATTCCATGCAGACAAAAGATGAAGGACAAGGCATCTACTTCATAGTAAGTGTTATATATTAAGATGAAAAATGATAGAGAAGGCCGCTACTTTCTGATAAATGTTATTTAAAGATGAAAAAAGAGGGTGTATAAGACAGCTACTTCATGGTAAGGAGTAAATAATCTTTCATACATTGCAAATATCATGTTTCGAATTATGGTTTTGATTTCACAGTTGAATTGATTTTTGTAAATGTTGGTGCGTGTATTTTCAGAAAATTGGTGAGAAAGTTCCCGAAGACCAGCTCCATGAAATTCTCACAGAAGTGGATCTGAACAGGAATGCTGAAGTCGACCTTGGAGAATTTTTACAGGTAAGAGAAAAACAGCTGAATGCCATACTTTTCAATGTTTTTGTTGTATTTTGCGATTACATTCTTATGTCTTTTAAGTTGGTGGCTATTTTGTGGCCTTTTTGTTTGATTTTTGACTTTCCTGTATCTCCTGGTTTTCCCCTGTATTTGATTTTCAACTTTTCTCTTTTACATCAACAATAATTTGTGTTGGTTTGGTTAATAATGCCTTCTTTGCATTTTCATCAATTTTTTGTTCATTTGTTTTGTTTTGTTTCGTTTTTATTCATCCAGTATTACAGCTAGTAAACGACTTAAATGGCTTGAAAACAGTACATTTGTTTGTTCCTTGTTGCTTGCTTGTACTGATATGTGACGGTTTTGTCATTTTTTTAATTATTTGTTTTATTATCTAGTCAGTGGCTTGAAAAATTTTGCCAACATATTTTGTTTGTTCTTTGTTGCTTGCATGAACTGATAGCTTTATGATGGTCCTTTCTTTTTTTTGTTTTGTTTTGTTTTGTTTTGTTTTGTTTTTTTGTGTTAATTCATCCATTATTACAATTAGTCAATGGCTTGAAAGACTTTAACAATAAATGGGGTTTTCTTTTTTGTCCTTCAATGCTCGCTTGTATTGATAGCTTTATGATAATCCTTTTTTTAAAGCTAGTCAGTGGCTTGAATGACTTTAAAAATGTATAAATTTGTTTGCGCTTTGTTGCTTGCTTATACGGATAGCTTTTTGATTGATAGATCTTTTTTGTTGTTGTTTTTTGTTATTTGTTGTAATTCAACCAAAACCACAGCTAGTCAGCTGCTTGAATAACTTTAAAAATGTATAAACGTTTGTCATTTCTTGCGTTGTTGTACCGATAACTTTATGATGGTTCTGCATTTGTGCTTGCTTTTTCACAACTCTGTTGGTCGTTGATTTTTATTAGAAATACGTTGAAAGTCAACTCAACAGCTTTGTAATATTTTCATTCGTATTTTATTAATTTTTTTTCTTTTCTGTAATATTCCCCACTATGGTTGACAATCAGATGTGCTCTTTCTGCAAAGAAATGCACCCCCTCCCAACTACTGTGTTTGGTAAAAGTGTTTGTAGTGAGGAAGAGTAGACAGGTGTGATTGGTTGGGAGGAGGAGGCCTTGCTACCAGGTTGGATTCAAGTTTTCCGATTAACTTCCCAATCACAACTGTAACTTGACATGGCTTGGTCTTTTCCATCGTCTAATTTTAATACTTTGAGCTCTGGTCTGTTTTTAACATGAACATCATTTACATTTGTTGGATTTAAGTTGTTTCCCCTTTTTCTTGGATTCTCCAAAATTTCGTACAAACTGACGCTGCACAGTCATATCTCCAACACTCATAATATATTATACATGTGAATGAAATTGTAACAATGTAACGAAATTATCTTTCCTTAACGAAGAGACAACAAGGACTTTTCTTTAGTCTAAGCTGAATTCTTTATTAATATCTCAATTCTTCTCTTATGCCCTTTCTACCGTTAGTCAAGAGTTAAGTGTATAATCTTTCTTGTGCCATTAAGATGTCACCTATTAGGTGCATAGTCATGGTGTAACTGCTTGAGTATTTTTCAAGGTTGTATCTTGCTATGTTGTTTTCAAGCTGCTCTTTGTTTTTACTTAAAAGTCAGGCCCAGCTTTTTTCTTTATGAATTACATACTTTCTTGATCTTCTCTGGAATGTATTGTGATTTAGCCAACGAGGCTATGTTGTCATACGATCAGCACGACCAGAGTCGGCCGTTAAGCCCCCTTTCAAGGCCTCTTAGTTCATTTCTTGTGGCCTTTAGAATCACCAGTAAATGACAACATAGGGTAAGAGTACAGTGGAGTCCTCTTACGATAAAACCTTTTTCAAGATAAGG
>JAOYNN010035791.1:0-12611 GCA_025770095.1 Goniobranchus kuniei | reverse complement strand
GCTAAGATATCGAAACACCCTGTAGATACCAGCAGCAACACATCCAGACCTAGATCTAGCACAAAAGAAGACATACTGGCAAGGCATGTAGATATAGATCTGGATCGAAGTGTGACAGCAGAAGGCGACTATGGTTTTACTAGATCTAAATCTCAAAGTCAAAGCCTAGGTTCAACAGCTTCAACAATAAGACTTAGATCCAGAGCTAGATATAGATCTAAATCTACTTCTGGTGAAAGAGATGCTAGCCCCAACTGAATCCCGGCACAGCTATGTTACCATTGTGATATAATAACCCTAGCGGTGAAGGGGTTGAGTGCACAGGCTGGCTTATTGGATACCAGCTATATTGCAGGTCCAATGTGCAATTATTCCTAAGCAGCTGGAAACTCTCAAAGATAGGGCTTAGTTTCTGTCATGAAGAGCATTCCGCATAAGTCCCATTCTAAAAAATAATTACAGTACAGTGTGTAAAACAGGTGAACTGCTATTGTGATCCGATCATTGGGATAAAATGAAAGAAATAGAAGAAGATATTGATGCAAGAAATAACTTATTACAAGAATTTTATTGCACTTTTTTTCTCATGTCTTCAGTGTTCCACTAGTGAGGCTCGTAATTCTTGAATGTATCAGTTGTTAACCACCACTAGTGTTATCAGGGAGATCATTGCATGCTAACATGTGAAATGATGCATAAATACAAAAAATCAAACTTTGTCTTATTTCAAGGCTTAAATCGATTTTCTTTGTCCCTTCTCAAAATTCTATCAAAGGAGTTGAGTGTCACATAAAATGTCTTGCACTTCAGGGACAAAATGGATCAATGTTCTATGCAATCATATCAAAGTGAAAATAATTTAGCGGAGAAAATAAAAAATAAAATAAGAGGGCTACCAAACATATTTTTTTCATCATCATCTTCATCTTCTGGTGAAATCTGCTGATGTTTTCGCTCTTCTGTTCGTATTTTTTCTGCCATTACTTTCAGCTGTTGCTCTGTTTCCTGCACATGAAAAGAAGTGAATGGTTTATAAATCCAATGAAATGACTTTGAAGAATGAAAGTTAAAGTAAAACAAAAGGTTGTAATCTTAGATTTTAAGAGTATGTATTTTCTGGTTAATACAATTATATTCTTTCATTTCATTTCATGTAAAATAATCATTTCATGGTAAAATTTAACTTAAATTTCATTTCAAGCTGATAGGACCTTTATGGATACAAACAACAAGCATTCATGTGACATCTTCATTCAAATCTACCACAACCTTGCTACCTAGGACCCCAATTTGTTGGAAAAAGCCCAGTATCAGTCTGAATTCTCTGGAAATTTTTTACAGTGTAATTTAATGTTCTTACAAGAATGAGATTTCCTGCTTTTCAGGACGATTCACAAACACTTTTTCTTTCCATTATTGTTTTCTGTGTACCTGTGTGTAACATCTCCCATTTCACTGACTTTTCCTACTCAATGGGGTTGCAGTGTATGGTGTAACAGAAACTTACCTCTAACTTATCTTGCTCTACTTTGTTTTGTTCTTCCAGTTGAGTTTCCAAGAAAGCCAAGTTGCGGAATTTTGTCATGTATGAGTCATATAATTTTTGTAAATCTTCCTCTAATCTTTCATATTCATCCATATATGCAGGCCTGAAATCACAAATGATAATTATGAACATTCTTCTACATGTCTATGCGAAACTGAGAAATAAATTGACTGGTTAAGAAACAAAGAAACTTTGAAATAAAAACTCTGTTCTTGAATTGAAATTATCAAGAGATTTATAAAAAATGATGAAGTACAAACACCAAAAAGAAAAGGGAAATAATGGATGCCCTAGCTATAAAAACAGGTCCAACTCTAACTCACCCCAGGTCATCATTCGAATTCGATTTTAAGTCAACTGAACTGGAGAGCATTATGATTAGGGCAAAGTTTATTCTTGCTGCTATTCAGACCTCTAAAGAAGAAAGACTTTTTTAGTTTGATGACCTTATTTTATGATCAGTGTGTAGAAATATACAACTTCTAAACTGTACCATTATGGCCTCAGGCACGTCTACTGTGACCATTTTTAAGTTCAATCCAGCTATACAGCATTTTCAAGCCATATAATTTAAGATGTCTACACTCGTAAACTTCTTGCTTAAAAAAGCTTAAACTTTATGCAATATCTAGACATCACTGTACCAGAACAAATATGTAGAGACATAAGGAACCCAGAAAAGATCACTTTATGTATTTAAATTCAGATTAAATTTCTATGCCAATGTTGATTTCTGAATTTTGAGCTAATTTAAAAAAAAAAAAAGAGTCAAAAGTCAACTGGAAATGGAAATCTATTTGCCTCAAATTCATCATGCTTTTAAAACAAATTTAAGCAATTGAAAAAAAATTTTTTTTTTACCATGTCCCTACTAGATATTAAAAAAAAAAACCCATAAAAAACCACACACAAAAACAAACCCCAACCCATCAATGCCACAAGGAAGGTTTTTTTTTTTACTTTCCATTGATTTTGTGTCCACTTATATTCCCTCAAAGTCCACATTTACCTGGCTTTACATTGGAATGAAGAGTATTGATTTACACCTTTCATTAAGTTTACACAGTACTCCAAGATGACATCTAGATCTAGGGCCTGCTTGTTACCAAATTTATTTGACTGTAAACAGGCATGACTTCAAGCTTCTAATTTCACAAATATTCACTTAACAATGGAAAGAATAGTGATGAGAGACAGACTGATAGAGGGAGTTATGTTGAAGGGTTTTAACAACTTTTGATGAGTTCAATGCTTTGTTTCACTCCAAAAATCAGATTACACAAGTACAAATTAATTTTTGTATCCACATGGAACTTCGTAGTCACAGCAAATAATATCATGTAGCCCAGATTGTTTGCTGACAATTGCCTGTTGTATAAGAAAATTAAAAGCTTTGAAGACTCCAGGGAAGTCCAAAATGATCTTGACAGCTTGCAAGGGTTGATGGAATTTAACCCAGACAAATGTCAAGTTTTGCGCATCACCAAAAAGAGAAACCCCATCATCTCTCATTATAAAACTCATGATGAAACCTTAGCAACCATCCAATCAGCTAAATATCTAGTAGCAAACATCAGCAGTGATCTTTCATGGGGAAAACACATCGGAGAGATAACCAGCAAAGCCAACAAAATTACATCATTCTTAAAAAGAAACATTAATTCCTGCCCCAGTCTTATGCGACCTGTGGTTGAATATGCTTCTACAATCTGGTTCCAATAACAAACAAGGACATTAATAAAATTGAAATGTCCAACCTCATGCTGCTTGCTTTGTAACAGGAGAAAACAAAATCACAAGCAGCGTAAAAAGCACGTTTAAAACGTCTGGATTGGCCAACATTTCAACATCAACATCAAATTGCAAAAGCCACACTGATACACAAAATCATCAACAACAAAATTGAAGTTCCCAATAGTAAACTTGAGTCACTGCCATCGGCATCTAGAACCTGCGAACATAACCAACGTCTTAAACTGCTGTATTTGAGACACAAAGCCATCGGCAGTTGTTTTTCCCATCGGCTACATGTATTCGGAACGACCTTCAAGCTGACATCGTTCACAACTCCCTAAATAGCGAAGATTTAAGAGAGAGGCTTTGGAAACAGGATTAAGTCATGTAATATGTAACTTCTGCGAGAAGACACCAGAGGTGTCATGCAGACTATAAGGAAGAAAATATAGTTGTGGAGAAGATTTGATTACTTTTGACTTTTTCTCTGTGACAACAAACAGTCTGCCAAATTCTTCACTTAAATTACACTATTTCATTTCAGTTTTAGTACATTAATTTTCTAACAATAAAATACAGTTATTGATTCGACTATCAGAGAAACTTTGCAAATTTATAGAAATATGGACAAGGTTTAAGAAAATCTGAAAAGGTAAGTTGTGCATGAGTAAAGTACTCTATACCAAGTGAATTCATTTCAGTTTTCCCAAGAGGTAAAAAAGAAGTTTGCCCAAACTTGTCATATTTTCAGTTCTTATCTGGATAAAACTTAACATATATATGAAACATTAATTAGGAAATGGTAGGAAATCATAAAAATACATAAAAATTGTGATTAATTCTCACCCCACCTTTCCAAAATAATGTGCATAAAACATAAATCAGAAAAAATAGAGACACTCACCGAACACTTTGCAAAGTCTGCAAACGCTTATTATTTCTTTCCAATTCACTTTTTCTTTTCTCTATTTTAGCTTCAAGATTTGCCTCATCAGATGCTACATTGTCAAGCATAGTAACTGTCTTTTGGATTTCATTCTGTAGCAGGATTTACAAATGTATACATGTTAAAGGAAAATTCAAGGAGGACAACAACAAAAAATTAATGTGAGATAAATTCTCCCAAACAATGTGTTCTCAAAACTTTCTAATGAATAACATTAAAAATATTGATCTATAGTCATGATAAAGGAAAACCATATTATTTTTTGTACCATACAGTTCAGTTCAGGACCTTCAGTCTATGAATTTTGTTTGCATGCATTATTTATTAATATGTTTGAACTAAACCATCTATCCTGCACTACAATTAAGTCCAGCATCTAGAAAATGGGGAAGCAAAAGAACACTGCTAACATTAACTGTACACACAATTTTCATGAATTCCGAGCCCTGCCCTAATAATAGCTTTTGAATTCAAATTATTAATGACATAAAATGATCTTGCACATGAGTCAATATTAACAGATATAGATAAAGTTCCATAAAATAGCACTGACCTGGACAGCCTCAATAGAAGCTTGCAACCCATGTTCTACCTCTCTGACTTCCAATGTTCTGGCCACAACCATCACTCTTTGCTCCTGCAAATGTTAAAAAAAAAATAAAATTAAAACTTATTCCAGTCATAAGCTTGTTCTTGTACCTAAAACGTAAATTTTCACTAACATACAGTAATATCATGATTCCATCTAAGTAATACAGGAAAGATTGAGACAAATTTTGGATCCCGCAGATGATGCAAGTAAATATAACAGGATGATCAGCAAAACATGCACCCTGAGAAGACATTGATAACATCAATAACATTTATTGGAATTACACATAAATTTCACAACTGCAAGCAAAATCATCCACATTTAGGATGCTACTATTTAGTCAAATTAAAATAATTTCTTGAAATCATAGCAACTATGCTCCATGAGACGCACATTTTGTCTAATGTCCTCTGAGATGGCCGCAGTCATTGTTTATCACATTCTCACACAGCCTTTCTGGAATGAGTTCTTCAAGGGATTTAAAATTTGCACCCAACATCTAATCTTTGAGGAAGTCCCACAGATGAAAATCTAACACGTTAAGGTCAGGGCTATGAGGTGCCCATGTGTGCACATAATTATGGAATTCATAATAGGTGATGCACAAGAATCAAAGTACTTACCCTAAGATCAACTTCTTTTCCAAGTAAATCATATAGCTGGGCTCCTTTCTCTGTGATTTCTGAAGCTAGGCGCCGGGCTTCCTTTAGTTCATTTATCTGTTTAAATTGAAAAAAAAAATAAATAGCAGTTATTTACTTTTTAAAAAATCTATATACCTTGATAGGTGCACTTAAAGGACACATTAAAAAAAAATTAATCATAGATGAAATACCTTCTCCTCAAATGAATGATTAGTTTGAATACATACCTCCCCATGAGCTTAATGCATGATTCCCAATCATCTTTTTTTTTTTTTTTTACAGTATCAATTATTATGACAAAAAATAAATTATCAAGAAATACACAGACCAGGTAATTTTTAACAAGCGGCTAAATTTCACACTCATACCCGTGAAGAGACATCAAAGGATATACTCGATGCGTCCCCGCCACCAGACTCAAGGGTACTGGCAACATTTGTTTTCATCGCACTGTAGAGGACAGATGTAATCTTCAGCATTTCTTTCACTGCGTATCCATCAGCACCATAGAGCTTTTTTGTGTTGAGTTTTATGTGAGCTTTCGTAGCCTAAAACAAGTGGATGAAATTGAAAACAAAGACTGCAAAAAAATGAAATTCTATTAACATTCTGTCAGCTTCAACGAATTCTTTAACAAAAATCTATTTGACAAAACACTACCAAAAAAATACCCGCACAGGACATTTTCAAATTCAATTTCAAATCTAAAAGTACTTTATTCACCCCATGGAGAAATTAATTGTCAGACATGTTAAAAAGTTATCACAAGCACATATAAAAGGAAGTAAAAAAACTAAATAGTATGATAAATAATGGGTAAAAATATCCGTAGATATAAGATGTTAGCATAATGGAAACAAGTTTACTTCAAAACTTTAAATGATTTTTTGTTTAAAAGTTTTAATTCAAAAGGAAGAAGAGAATTTAAATGACGCTCTATTTTGATACTTATTAAGATATATCTTTCTGTCTTTTTGATCTAAACTTTGTATTGTGCTTGTTCAATGGGTGTTTGGTATCTTTAAAAAAAAATTAAAATTTCCTAAAAATTTCTCTGACGAAAAGATCAGCAATGAAACCAACATATCTACAAAATTAGTGACAGACTTGATCAGAGAAATTAATTTCTTTAAGTCGACTTGTTTTATTGTTCCCACCCCATGACACTATACAAAATGATATAACACTTTCCTTCATTGATTTGTAAAATAATGTTATTAATATCTTATCCACTTTAAATTGCCTCAGCTTCCTGATAAAATACAGACGCTTGCTTACGACTTAAATTTTATTGTAAAGTTTTTCATTTAAGCTTCCTCTTTTTCTCATACTACAGTCACTGCCACTTAGCGTTACGGTGGATAGCGTAACATTTCAGTTAACGGAACGCAAAACGGCTGTGACAGAATTTTTCCTACATTAAAGTCACTGGATAGCACAACGGGGTTTCGCTTTGCGTCACGGTCCATTTGAACAATGAGGAGAATTTTCCTCCAAATTCTGAGAGTTAGATATAATTGAAACAAGGAACGAGCTGTACCAAGTGACCTAATCAATGCAATCGTGATGTTACACTGGTTTACGACGTGTATGCCGCCATGCTGTCTGGTATTCACCGGCTGATTGGGTATAAGCATTCACACAAAGGGGCAGATGACTCAAACTGTGCAGTTCCATACCAGAGGAGACAACCAATTCACACCTCTTGCAAACCAAAGGCGAAACCGAACACAGCCCCCGAATCTTATCTCATCTTATGCAACCGGCCATTAGGAAAGAAGGCTGGACTGGTTAAAGTGTTTTTATGATCCTGGTCTTCGAGAGCTAAACACGTTCTATTCCAGGGCCAGGGGGATGGGGGAGGGAATGGCTAACTAAATGCCTGTATGGGATTGGACAATAGAGACAGATACACATAGATAGGAGTTTGCACAGGGATTTATAATAACACAGCGTGTACCATTAGTCCATCCGACCTACCTAAAGAATATCTGATGGCTACATTTCTTTACCTCCCATTTTATTGTATGGAAAAAAAGGAAAGGAGGAAATTTTAAAAAAAGAAAAAAAAATCCCAAATTATTCAACACACCTAAAGTTAGCCTATTCCATGCATTGTGGAAGTAAAGACATGTGATAGATGACAACATATATGTTATAAACACAAAAAGCTCCCGTCACGGTGCTAAACGGATAGCGTCACAGTACAGTTAACGTCATGGTAGAACCGTTGATTGGCCGCCATGACGCTAAGCGGCAGCGACTGTACCAGTTGGGTGGGTTAAGTGCCTGTACCTTTGTGCTAAAGTATATACTGGGTGGGCAAAAGAAAAACCCCTAGTTAACTTTAACTCTCATTATCTAAGAATTGACAAAGAAGATCAGAATCTGAAATAGGTCTAGTTTCTATATCTAGATTTAGAAATTCTTTCCAATGTACATAGTTTCCTCTAAATATTAAAAAAATATTTGTAGTTGATTTCCAGTGAATGGCTCCTTATGGTGTTTCTTTACTTTAAAGAGAGATTTGATCATTTCTTTCTCTCCCTAAGTAAAAACCACACTAAAGAATAAAATGATTGAGATTCAGATCTAGATCTAAATGAGCTCTAGAATGGTATATCTAGACTTACTTAATACAATTGAGGCCTGAATCTTAGTTTGTATTGTCCATTTCTTCTTTGTTTGTTTGTTGTTGTTTTTTTCAAGATAAGATCAATTTATTACAGTGTTTATGAAAAAAACAATGTGTGAAATATCAGACATAATAATAATTCTAAGCCGTACAAAATGTTTGAACAATCATTGCACTCGACTCCTCTGATGTTAGAAAACGTGTCGTGTACTGTGCGGTTGCAAAGACATGACAAAACTGACTCATAGGTCATCGCAAATGAGATCTGCTTGAAGATGGGGATGGCTGTCTTTATATCATTATAACTTTTAGGGTGTTCTGTTGATTGTAATGAAATTTCACATACTCACACAAAATTATGTGTACTTGACTATGTCAAAATTGAATGCTATTATTTAAATTAAAAAGAATTTATGAGGCTTCCAAGTTCCGGAAGTTTATTTTTAGTCTATCCGATATACATACACCTATTCGATGTCATAGGCAGATTGGTGCCGGTATGAACACATTATCTTAAGTGAGATGCTAGTGTACTTCTTTTGTTTATCATGCTCTACAAATGAATTTTGCCTCTTATTGCAAGAAAAACAATTTCTACTGGTACAGTTTCAGCCAAGGCATAAAATAATATTGCTTCATTTGTTGTACATGAAAATAAAAACATACATACGTAAAATTTTGATGCAACTAAAGACAAATATTGTATTAAATGATAACAGGCTTATTCTTCCATTCCTATACAGGTATGTCCTGTAAATTTCTCTAGGCCTCTCCCATTTTTCACACAATGGACTGCACAAGAATCTAGTATAAACTTTGTTACCACAAGAAATCTTTAAAGTACATAATGAATTTTCATGATCTTGGGTTCAAAAGAAACGGAAAATCATGAAATTTGGCACACGAAAAGTTAAGAGTTGCCAGTTTTAATGAAATTGTCACAAGTCTAGTGTGGTGGTTACAAAATTTGAAGCACTTTGGAAAAAAATTCTTGAGGAGTATCCCTAACCCATGACTTAATGTCCACTCCAGCTTATTGATGGATGATACTGATAGTTCATTATTCTATGATGAAATGCTGGGGCTAAATGTAAGAGCAAAAGGCAACATGAGAAGGACAGGTGGTCTCATTTTACAACTGGTGGTAGGGTAAACAGAGGGAGACTAAATATATAGATTTACAATCCGCCCAGCCTTCTGTTAAAGAATGATCTGGTGATGTAGAGTTAAGCAAGATCTATATTTAATAAATCTTACACTATAACTATAACCCATTCAGCTTTCCCTTACTGGTGATAGTGTAAAGATAGAATCATGAAGCATATCCTCATTCCTAGAATCGTTTTGTATTCCTCAGATTCTGGTAATCCTTTACACTTACACAATTTCCTGTAAAAGTTTGTTATGCCAGGACAATAAATCTAACAGCCAAACTCTCTTAAAGTTGGGCTGTATCTACCAGCACCAGCTTTCGGTCATGGGGAGCTCTTCTAGATAGCATCGTCAAAGATGTTAAGTAAGATTTTAAGGGCAAGAGGTTCTAATTCCTACATACATTTTCAGGCCCATGCAGCTGTACTTACAATGCTGTATATTATATAAAGAAGCAAGGCAATATGCTAGTATTTGCCGCAACTGTTGGGTGAGTTCAAGTCATTAGTAAATATTTTCTTTCATTTGTTAGATATCTTTTGGATACATGTCGATGCAATGTTGTGCCATGTTTGGTGTTTGAATTTATGACAGTCTTCACACGTGTAAGATAAACTTGCTTGGGTTGCCATTATGAAATAGAAAATATGTGTATTTTCCTTTTCATATCATAAATGTTAGACCTAATTCTATGAAACAATGCAAGTCGAGCATCTAGGTTTCGAGTTTCATACAAGAAAGGTAAGAACCTGCATTTGATACACGTATTTGATACTGTGGCGATATGTGTAGATATATGTATTGGGGATTATTATTATTAAGGAATGGGTTGGAAACTCAAGTCTTTGGATAAATTGGTGTATGAAGTAGTTTTTTCCTCGATAAAACATACATGTGTACTAGCAGACTTAAAAACCGCATCAAAAGTAGGCTGTGATTATGAGTTTTCAATGTGTGAGGTCATTGTTGTTGTGTGCCCCATTTTCTTAATATGCAATGTTTATCTTTGTTTTGATCCTTTTGATTTGTGAACTGTTCATACTTGAACTTGCACATGCAGCATGTGTGCTGATGTAACTTTTGTCAATTCAGACACTATAAAAACCTGAACTACAATAAAATTTGATCAGATTATTTTCTGACATCTTACGAGAAAGAAGACGGTGTAACAGCATAACTTTTCATGAAGCAAGATGCTCCGATTGTCTCAAGAAAATCGTCAATGGGCAATTGGAATGTTGTCGGCCAGTAGAACTTCAAGACAAGTGTCAGTGATTTTCAGTTGTCATCAGTCAACCATAGTTTGCCTCTATCAGCTATTTCAAGAACTTGGAACAGTGAATGATCGCCCTAGACCAGGTCAACCAAGAGTTATGACCCCTGGACAAGATCGATCCATCAGGCTCCAACACCTTTGTAATCAATTTATTACTGCAACCCGAACAGCTGCCACAACCATTGGAACCCGTGGAATGGTCAACCCAAGAACCATCTGTCAGCGTCTTCTTGAAGCAGGCTTGAGAAGCACTTGGATCGATGGCATCATCACTCTGCAGCAACAAATCAACAAGCCCAACTGAACTGGACTTGACACTATATCCAATGAACCTGCCGTGAATGGAGACCTGTTTGTCTTTTTTGATGAGAGCCGATGCAACTTTGCAGATCGGAGATGTCCTGTATGGAGACGCCAAGGATAAAGATATTCCCTAACATGGTTCAGCACAATTGTTATAATGGTGGTAGTATGCACGTCTGGGGTGCGTTTCCGTATGGTGATTGGCATCCACTTCATGCATTCAGAACAAATGTTATAGCAGCTATATACGTTGATGAGGTATTGCGGCATTTGGTTGTGCCTTTTTACCCCCCAAGGACATGAGGGAATATAAGATGACATCGCTATGCCTCACACTGCAATCCAAACGAGGAACTTCTTGAGGGACGAGACCTTTGAAGTTTTGGAGTGGCCTGCCAATTCTCATGATCTCAATCCAATTGAGTATGCTTGGGTTGAGCTGGGAAGGACAGTTCATTACAAACATTGGAGATCTTGAATAGAATAACATTCCACAGGAATTTTTCCAAAACCTCAACCACAGCATGAGATCTCATTGCCAAGCTGTTACGAAATGCACATGGAAACCAAACTCGCTATCAGAGTATTCAAACCAATTTACAAGTCTTTTTCATGACTACCATGCTCTTGTTTTGCCGAAATTTGATTATTGTAACTCGCTTTTAGTAGCAAATATAAATAAAGATAAATTAAACTCCTTACAAGTCGCTCAAAATGATGCTTCCAGACTAATTTTTAGAAAGAGTAGACACATATCAGTATCAAATCTTTTAAAGGAACTTCATTGGCTTCCGGTTTTTAGAAAAGAATATAAGATTTGTTCACTGGTCCACAAATCGATACTCGACAAGTCCTGAGTACACAATAAAATTTTATGCCCCAGTAAGAAACCTCTGATCAAAAACTGATAATCGTGTTCTTTTGAAACCAAAGACTTTTCAGAAAATTGGTGAACGGTCTTTTTCTTTTTCGGCTCCCCATTTTTGGAATTCCCTCCCTTGGAATGTCAGGACGGTCGAAAGTATGAACCATTTTAAGTCTAGCCTGAAAACATTTCTTTTCAACTTACAATGATGATTTGGTTTTATAGATATGTTGTTATCAGATTTATCACTGGCTTTTTATGATCTAAATAAAATTTTAACTTATTATACTAACGTATACAATGTTCACTGATTCATATAAATGTAAAGCACTTTGAGCTCATCTGGTATGGGTAAAGTGCTATAAAAGCACTTATTATCATTATTATTATTATTATTATTACTACCACCAAATAAAGATTCTTTTTAAGGCTGAACCATATCAAAATTCTTGATGGGCCCAGCCATTCAGGGGAAATAATGACAGAAGACAAATATGGCCATAAAGATGTAAAAAAATGTGTAAAGAAATGCTTCAAACCACCGAAATGTGCACAAATGAACAAATAACAACAATCCAAAAATTGGAACGATCAAGTCATATTTGAGCTCCTTATTTAGACTGAAAGTGCTGATGCGTTTTTAAAGTCCGCTAGTACGGTAGATTCCGCCCATTAGCACAGTGCTTGGGAGAAGGCCAAGCATGCCCTTGGACAGACCGTGCTTATGCACGAGGGCCGATAGTTAGGAGGCCAGGATCGTAATTTACCAATTACTTCCTCGACTGTATTTTTGATTAGTACCCCTTGGGTATCCTTTGTCGACAAAGAAGTTGCAGTAACGATGGGTAATGGTGTGATAATGAAAGAACAGTCATTGACATTTACACTGATACTGACAGACAGGGTTGGGCAAACTAG
>JAOYNN010035680.1:0-12612 GCA_025770095.1 Goniobranchus kuniei | reverse complement strand
TTATTATTATTATTATTATTATTATTATTATTATCATTATTATTATTATTATTATCATTATTATTATTATTATTATTTGTACCAGTGCTGAGTGGGAGTCCAGTTTCAGATTTGGATAATCAGTTGTCTTTGCTGACCTTGGATATCCAGTTAATAGGCCTGACCCGTTTTGGCTCAGATTTCGAGTTAGATTTTGACATGCTTTCCCTAACTAGTTATCCAGATCAATCTGACTGGCAGAAAATGGTACCAGCAAGACGAACTCACCCCTCTTCTCCCATTTCTTCCTCTCTGTGTAACTGTGTGTGTCTTGCGTGCCGCAATTTGACATAAGTAATATTATTATAATGTCCCTATAATAATATGACCTTAGATCTGGAAGTTCTAGGCCCAGGCTTGGCAGTTAGGCTTTGGTTTAGGGATGGCGATTCACAGAAACCGGGGAGGGCAAAGAATGATGGGGATTGGGGTTGTTGGCCTTATGTGATGGGTTTATTAACATGCGTTGATCATCACTTGGCGACAATCCGCTTTGAAGTAAAAAAAAGTCCATTCATTGGGCAACTAGACAAATGGCATTGTACTGTCTGTCAAGTTTCTCTGGGCGGGAGGCACTTACCTACATACTAATACATTCCCTGTGAATTTTTCTTTTTCATTCTCTCTCATTGTGTATTACTAAGCAGATGTAACCTACCGGGTATTGTCAACTTCATTTTACCATTCTTAGATAAAGTAAGGCAGAATTTAACTTGTTTACAAGTTAAACATTGATCTGAGTTTATTTCATCATTTCAAGGATTCTTCCTTCAATTATGTTGTCAGCCAATCGGAAGAATGCTTCAGGTATTGGACGATGATGACCAGATCTGGACCAGGTGTCGCAAGGCGCAATATTTGCAGCCAGGAATTTAAATTTGACAAGGGCACATCTAATATGTTAAGACATGTCAATTCCAAGCACTCCAATGCCAAAACAATGCTTGAAGAGAAAACTGATGGGAGTGTCCCAACAAATAAACCCCGGATCCTCCAGTATCAAACCTGCCACTCAGCTTACACTGGCCAGTGCCTTTGCCTGAATGACTAGATACAGGCCTGAGTTGGAGAGAAAAAAGGCACTGGACCAAAAACTTCTTACAGTGGTCTACAGAGACATACAGCCATTCTCCATTGTTGAGGACAGTGGGTTCCGGGACTTCTGTTTTGAAATGGATGCTTGTTATGAGCTCCTTAGTCAGCGCCAGCTGAAACGACCCTTGCCAGTAGCCTATGAACAGAAAAAGGCGGAACTGATTCAAATGCTCTGCAAAGTGGACTCTGTGGCCATTACGATGGATTCTTGGACATCGATAAATATGCAGAGCTTTCTGACGGTGGCTGCTCACTTTTACAAACCCCTGCCCTCTTGGAAACTTCATTCCACGGTGATAGCTACTCGACCAGAGGACAAAACCAGCAGCTCAGCGATGGGGATGGCAGAGATAATCAATGAGGTGTTGGATGAGCTCAACATCAAGAATAAGGTTACCTCAGCTACAACTGACAACGCTTCATTCTGCAGTGGTCAGTTTGGTGAGAGACTATCTAAACGTTTTTCCACGTTCGGTGCTTTGCACATTCTTTAAACCTGATTGTAAAGAATGACATCAAATCGACAGAAGGCTTTTATGCCTTGATAGATAACGTCAAGACTGTTGTCAACTACTTTCACAAAAACGCGAAGGCAACAGCAAGGCTATAGTCCGTTATGTTGGACATGGAAATGAAGCCACTAAAGCTATGTCAAAAAGTCTCTACATGCTGGAACTCCACTCTCAAGATGTTGTGGTGATATGTTGTGCTCCATTGGGCTGTGAGCGGCATGTTGACGGCCCTGGGAAGGACAGATCTCATTGCATCTGACCAGAAAGTGGATATGATGAAGGAATGGTGTGAAAGTTTGGAGCCGTTTGAGGAGGCAACTGAAATGATGTCCACTGAAAAAAGGACCTCACTTTCACAGATCTTAGTGGTTATGCGACAGCTGCAGAAGTTACTCACCACAGAATCAACTAAAACAACTCTCAGCAATAATTTACTCAGAGAGATTCCAGATCGCTTTCCAAAGGTGGAAGAAAACTTCAATGGGGCCGCAGCCACCTTACTTGATCCAAGGTTCTAGCGTCTCCCATTTGCTGATGAAGATTTGAGGAAAAGGCATGAAGAGAGGATTATCACCACGATGCATCCTCTTTTCAAGACAGTTATTGAGGACGAAAAAAGGGAAGTAGATGTGGAGGACCATCAGTCTGAGCCTGTAACTAAAAAAAGAAGCTTTATGGAAAGCTTTGTCGCCAAAGTGAAAGAGATAGAACAAAAATCTCCACAGCACCTGACTGGACTAAGAGATGAGCTACAAAGATACAAGGCGATGAAGTATCTTGAACTTTAGTGGTAAGAACATGCTGCATTCTTTCCACATCTCAGTGTCATTGCAGGAAAGTTCTCTTTTATCCTTGCCACCTCTGTCTCATCAAAACGTCTGTTCTCAAAGGCTGGGTAATTGGTCTCAAAAAAGAGTAGCTGTCTGAAAACATCTACCATTGATATGATACTTTTTCTGAATCAACAATGATTGGAATTATGAATTGATATGATTTAAAAGTTAACCGATCTATTTTGTACGAATGAAGAGTGAAAGATATTCAGTAATGTAAATAATGTATGATGCGAGTCAGGCTATTCGTAGACTGGCACATGAAATTGAAAGGTAAAGAGCAGATTTTTAAAATAAATGAATAAATAAATGATAATAATAATTTTTTTTAAAAAAATGAAAACAATAAAGTACTGGAAAGAATAAAATAGTGCAAGTTGATGGAAGTCTGCGTATTGATAGTGGCGTGAGTGGTGAAGAGAGGGGGAGTGTGGTGAAGGGAGGATGCAGGTTTGGGTTCATCAGGAATGAAGACTGATGACACAATGAATAGGCCCATGCTGTAGCCTACACTGAGCACACTATGACAAATCAAAGTGATCGCAGGGAGTCTTTCATTCGTTTCAGCTCTCCCTTTGCCCCAGCCGTTAGCATGATGACAAATCCAACTTGTGGAACCAAAAACCAAGTCGGCAGAGTGATTTAGATTGCGCTGGTCGAGCCACGACCTATAATTCGGGCCAAGATCCATTTAACCTCTTAACCAGTTAATTAAATCTGGGCAAACCGGTCAACCAGTTCTTCACAAACCAAATTTTGCTCAGCTCTAATTTGTACATCAGTTATTTACTATTCTTTCACATTCTCAACCATTGGACTTCTAACCTAATTGCATTATTGTTACTGCATTTGCTGCATGTGGTGATAAACATCTGACTGTCGAGAGATGTAATGGGATGAGCCGGCCACGCGACAAAAGAAAGCAGGGTGTCAGCGGCTCCTCTTGCCCATGAAGTGAACGGCGAGTATCTGAGTTTTCTCCTATGTGACGGTACTAAAATGGAAAATATTGATTTGTACTATTGATTCATCTTAATTAAAACACAATTTCTCACAGACGTTCGCCGGAATTAGAGCTTTGATTTGATACCTTATTTGCCAAGATTGGTTGGCTATGAGCAGAGGAATTTAGTAACACACACACAGACAGACAAACTGACAGATGTTAGGAAAATTTATATATGATCGCTCCAATCTCTAAATTGGGTTTGTTTGTTTTCTAAAAATTCTAAACCCATGTTTTTTAAGGGGCTGAAAACGAATCTTGCACTGAAAACTGTCGTACATGGTTCATTTTTGGTGGGAGGGATACCCCCTTGACCCCCTTCTCCCCCTTTTTGTTCTCTTCACTGTTTTTCAGTGTAATTTTCAGGGGAGTCAATCCCTCTGAATGCCCTTTTTTGTTCATTTTTATGTTGTCAGGGAGTTAACCCCCCTGAACCTCCTTTTTCTGCTTGAAAAGTAAACCCAAAAGAAAACCTAGAATACATGTAGATTACAAACCTAACATTCATCATTCATGTGTTACTACCTTGTTTTACCGCTCCAGCTTGTCCTGGAAAGATTAACATGTGGAAGTTGCTGCCCACACCCGCCTTCGGTATTTCGCATGGTTGTTAGCCAATCTTCCAGCCTCTGCTATGTTGTTGGTCTGTAGCCATTTCAAAAAGAGCTCATCACACACCATTCAAGCATACAATGTTTTTATAACTACTGGTCTCCGCAGGCCTCCATAGGCCTATGCAAATGTAAATATATGGAATAAGTCAACACTAACGCAGTCTCCAGGAAGCAATGACAAACTACTGGAGGAAACACACTTTTGTCAAAACCCCCAACTGGCCTTATTATGCCACCCAAAGAAAAATCTTGTAGCCAAAAGCTAAAAGATGTTTAGAATAGGAATATGGAACGTTACGATAATACAGTACAGTGGTGTTTGCTTAACATTCACCTGCCTTACATCCACATCCGCCTTATATCCACATTTCTCCAGGATATGGAATTATTTCTTTAAAAATTACCCCTCTAACATCCACATTTTTCCCATTACTTCGCCTAACATCCACATTTTGGGAGAACATTGAATTATTTGTTCCCTCCTGAACGAAAAAACAAAAAAGAAAAGAAAAGAAGAAAAGGATCGATAGCCTGTACATTTCAGACATGCCGAAAAAGGAGAGTGCGTAACGCCAGCCTGGTCGTCCATAATAAAAGAAAACGCTTATCACCATTTCACATACACAAACAATTCATACAGACAACAGGTAAGTGACGACACCAGTCAAGACCCCCCTACCCATTAATAAGTGTAGCTCTTTTCAGACATGCCGAAGGGGAATGCATCATAATGCTTACCATCTGGTCTGTGATCAATTAGCTTATAAGTTTACAAGCGCTGGTCAGTGTGAAGAGATGGGCCCCCTCGTCCAAACAAGGCAAAATTTTGACACCACCACATCCTACCTTGTATACAATGAATGTAGCAATGTTAATAGTTGCTTGTTCATTTCATTGCGCATCATCAAGACCAAATTTTATTGTCCCAGACAATGATTGACAGGTAAGCCAAAGAGTACTTAATCTGCTCAAAGCTCACAAAGACATTGACCACGCCTTTTCTTTAGAATTGTCCATTCTATCATTGAGCTACATACAATGCCATGGCCCTCAATATGCCCTCCCTTGCCCTCAATCTTATATCCACATCTGGCTAACATCCACATTTCTCCGTCTCCAGAGGATATGGATGTTAAGCAGAGACCACTGTACTAGAAGAGAGCAAATCAATGGCTGACCATGGGCAAATGAAGCAGATGCTAACAGGGAAGAATTCCCAATGAACGTAAATAGAGTCTACCACTTTAACAATATGCCATCTAAGAACATGGTCTGCCTAGCTGTTTGGTTTTTCCAGACAGCAGAATTTTGTCTCTGTATAAATTGGTCCTTTACCAACAAGCCCAGGTGTGGCTGACATAAAGATTTTGGACCTGATGATTTTTTTTTATCGTACTTTATATGTGTATTTATGAGACTCAAACAGGAAACACTATTGTTCTCTTTCAGATGGAGGAAAGTAAAAACAATGAGAATTCAGAACTCCCAACTTCACCCTCAAGAGCACTTCACAAAGAAGATTGCTTTGATGCCTCGAGACAGATAGAGAGATCTCAGTCAGATGCCATTCTTTTGGCCGGAGACACAAAACTTATTCCCTTCCGTACTGGCTCAGTCGACTATGTAAGGCAGCTTCAAAACTTAACATCTTCAAACTTGAATATATCTGAACGCTCACGCGTTTACCTCGATTTGTCAACCGTGGAAGGCTCAGAAGCAGATGATGACGACGTCGTTACCCCAACATCAAAGAGTTTGCGAAACAAAAAGAAACTGTTGTCAAGTCAGAGCAAACTATTGATGACAACTCGTGGGCTTGAGACAATTCAGCAAGAATCAGATATCAATCAGTCACAAAAGGAGGATCCTTTACAAGATCCAGATGAGACTGACAAAGATGTGACTTATGAACCAACTTCTGCTGTCGTAGAATACCTAGAGCGATTTCCATCTCATAGGGGAAGTATGGGAGATTTTGATGAGAACATCGGGTCAGCGGGGCCCTCATCCCCTGATCACTTGAGTCACAGTGATGGCGGTTGTTGTTTCTACACAAAATATCCCTTACGATTCCCCCATGGATATTCGTTGAGTAAATACAGACACAACTTGAAGTTGAGCTACCAGACTTTATCGCAGAGGCTGGAGCAGCAGATAGTACAGATGAAAGGTAACATTTCTTGAAGTTCGTTTTTAAGGATTTTGTATGTTTATTACAAAGTTAGCCTTGAATTTTATGAAAAAAAGCTTCACTGTCAATTTGTCTATCAGATTATTGTCAGTGTATGTAAAGTTGTTTGATATCATAGATGCTCTTAGCAGCACAGAACAAACCACAAGAAGAGGACACCACAACTTGTCCTGACATGACTGCTAGGGGGGTGCTTTCTTTCACTCCACCCAGCATTAGGTTTTTCACATGGGCAGGGTTGGCAAACTCTCCTAGTAAGTTCTAGGATCCAACGTCCAGTTTCCCAGTCAGGCAATCAAAGCTGAATGAGATGCAAGGTTGCGTTAAAATATGTTGCTGTTAGTGATAGGATGCTTTTATAACTCATGGCATCCATGCTATAGCTTTAGTTAAGGGCAAAAAGCTGTGTTTATCTAATGTTTAACATCTAGGCATTCACCAATGACAGTGATTTCTAGGTGCTGGGCATGGATGGGATGCCAAGTAAGGGAAATGGACAAGGGTTTAGTGTTACATGTTTTCTCCTGGAGGCATTTTCCAGTCCCAAAAAGATACCAATCAAGTTATTGCTGAGAGGCATGAGAATTTTCATAATGAAAGTCAAGTCTTGGCTTTCTTTTTTGTTAGCCTTGTGACTGATCAATGATCTGAAAAAAGAAGATTAAAATGTCTGAAAATTTTGCAAGTTTGTTTGCCAAGGCTTGTACTAGAGATGTGCGAGTACTTGAGTTTGGCTCGAGTACTTGAGTAGTAACGCTACCGAGTACTCGCTCGAGTAGTTCATAACCACTCGAGTACTCGCCCGAGTAATTTTGTTTCATCACTCGTGCATACTTGACTATTTGATTTAAAAAGCTAAAAATAGTAACATTTTTTATATAATATTTTAAAGATTGTAAAAAATTGCACTTTTGGGTTGTTTTTTTGTTACTTTGGTGAAGATTTTGTTCATTAAAACTCGAGTACTCGCTCGAAACCCAAGTACTCGCTCAAGTAGTTGGTGGTTGTCCGAGCGAGTACTCCAGTAGTAAAATGTGTTACTCGCACACCTCTAGCTTGTACCATAAGTAGCCCATCTATTGAATAAAATCAGGTTTGTGTATGTACTGAATTGGGGCTAGTGAGGAGAAAGGTGTCTGACGGATTTTTTTGTTGGTTTGTTTTTTGTTGTTGTTTTTCAGGTGTGTGTGTGTGTGTGGGGGGGTCTCTTACCATTTAGTCTTTCTTAATGTAAATTCAAGATTCATCAGATAATTTGGATCAAATCATTTCTGAAAAATAAAACCCAGTCAATATATGATATGTATAAAGACCTGACTCTGACTGAATATATAATCTGGTGTACCCCAATCAGTTTAAGGTTTATTTTTCTTGTTTTATATAAATGAATTAATAAAAAACCTCTCAGGCACTAACCTATTTACTCTTCTCAGATGATAGCTTTCTGTAAAGAGAAATCAGAAATACCAGTGATTGCATGACCCTCCAAAAAGACAGCATTCCCTCCAATAATGGAAAGAAAAATGGAAATTGAATTCCACCTA
This sequence comes from Goniobranchus kuniei, assembly GCA_025770095.1. Lineage (NCBI taxonomy): Eukaryota > Metazoa > Mollusca > Gastropoda > Nudibranchia > Chromodorididae > Goniobranchus > Goniobranchus kuniei. The sequence goes on along the minus strand of JAOYNN010035680.1, from coordinate 4,778 downwards.
GAAAAATCCCAAGTCTTAATATTTACTGACCGACAGAATCCAATTAAATCAAGCTATCATGTGCATATTATATTACCTGAAACTAACCATGCTTACTACCGATGGATAATAATTGCCGGCACATTCTAAGGGAAAGAACAGAATAAAAAAAAGGCAAATAATCTTTTTATTTATAAACATAATATCTTAAAATGCACTAAAATATACATGTATCACCTGTTCTATAATATATGGATGTTGTTTGGGGGACCCTCACATAAAAACCAAATAGAAGAAGTAGAGATAGTCCAAAAAATGCCATGAAATTCATGACCCACGATTATGCACATTTACAGTTGGCAGGACTTCATCAAGTCTCAAAATATCAGAATGCATAACATTAGAGGAGCAGAAAGCTAGAATAAGAGTCACAGTATTTTACATTGGCAGAAATGGAATTATTGGTATGCCAATGGACCAATATCATACATTTATCCTAAACAGACTGGCCATCAAATTAACATGCTGCCATTATTCAGAATCAACAGCCACTTCTCTCGTTTTTTCCAGACACTGTAAGGTTATGGAACAACATGTTACTGTCTGTCAAGTGCAGCAGTAGCTTGGATTACTTAGAAATCATGCTTTTCCCTGAGCTACCCTCAGACATAGAGAAAAAAACAAACTAGTAATGACAGTAATATTCTGTGAAAGTGGATCAGTCAGTATATATAAGAAGAAGAAGAAGAAGCTTATGGCGCTCTGTTGAGCCAGTACTCATCTGCACCGGTTTCTGCTGCATTCAGCAAAAGGAGTGACATCACATACCCACATAGTATGTGATCAGGTCACTCCCCAGCCCTCCCCCCTGTTTTCAGAGAAGCAGATAATGAAAAAAAAGCAGGAGGTTGGGATGTTGGAACGAAGTTTATAATTCAACTTTTAAAGATAGAACCCCTCAGAAGACTAGAAGCTTAGAAAAACAAATTGTTGTACAACTATATTCTATTTTGTAATTTCTTGAAAACAAAAAAAAACTTACCTATGCATATACAGTAGCCACAACTTAGTGTCAATTTTGACAGCATCATGTTAAGGAAATGCCCGAAAGTTTTAGCTGAATTTTTTCAGGTAAAATTCATTTGATAGCATCATGGGGTTTCCCTTACTTTCCTCAAGATTTGAGGGTTAAATTTGACAAGGAGCAAACTCTATCAAATTACTAATAAATGCAGATGGAACAATTAGGCAAAATCTCAGTCTCAATGTATGAGGTCTCAGTTAGACAAAACCCACACTTGAAATCATCAGTTAATTAAGAGTGTCATTCTTCAAAAGAAACTGAAAATTATAATGGTGACGGAATCTCATCTATCTTCAGTCATAATTTCTTAAATCGATGTAATAGTTTAGAACTTAAAACAACCCAATCCAAAAACACCTGGTACAATGGTTCTCTTGCCAAATGATAGCTTCACATTATGTGACAATCAGCATTTGCAACTCTACTCATAATTTTCTGCGTTTATGTTTTGCAGGTGCTGATATTCCAACCAAAGTTCACATCTTGCAGAACATTTTAAAACTTACCAAAGAAGCCTGGGACACTCCTGTATATGGCCGTGACCTTGCCTACAGCTTGTGCGACATCATTCGGATGGAGGGCTTACTGGACCAACTCATAGAAAACTGTTCATGTCAAGATCGAGGTCTACTTTTAGCCTCTGCAAATCTGCTGGAACAGGTTAAGATGCTCAATGACTCTGTTGTTTGTACAGCAAAAATAAATGATTTCATTCTGTCTCTTTTATTGCTCATTGATCTCTCTCTCCTTCTTGTTCATCTGCTTTTTATTCCATAGACTTGTTGTCTTTTGCTTCAGCTAGATTTCTGGTTAGACCAGTGACCTACATTTTTATCAAGTCTAATATTAATACAAAGCCTGTTACCATAAGAATTATTGCTAATACCTAATATTTATTATATTGAAAGGTAGGCCTTTCTGAATTGACTTGATTCATTCATTTTTTATCATTTTCTCTGTCTACAAAACTACTAAGTAGGTCCAAGTTTTTGTTTCAAGAAATCATATCAAATCAAATTGCAATCATTTAAGTAGTCCTTAGACCAAGATCTAGCCCACACCAGAGGAGCCCTTGGGAACTCAGAAAGAGAAGCCCTCCTAAAATCCGCCGTCATTGGCATAGTGCTATGTAATTGTCTAGTGCATAACAGAATGTTGGGCTGATTGCCCCTTAAAATTCACAGGCATAGGTTGTCAAGCATTAAAGAACATTTATAATAAGAGCTGAGAGACTGGTAATATTGTAAAGCAAATTTCTGTGAAGGCAATGAAAAATATGATTTTGTCTAATCTTTTGCATTGTTTTTTGTTCGTATCAGGTCATGTCTACACGTAATCGTGAACGCGTGGCCAAAGATGGACTAGAAGCTGTCGTTAAAATGACCAGTGACTATGCTGGAGATTTAGAAATGGCAAGAGCTACCACAGGTATCTTTCTTTTTTTTTTTTAACAAACTTTGTTTTTCATGTCTTTTTCTTCTTGTTTTCTTTAGTTATTCTGCCCAACTTAGAATAGTACTGTCAGTGCGTATGTTTGGTTGTGACTATGTAGTTTTTTCTCTCTGTGGGTAGTTGACTGAAGAGTCAGGCAATCCTACCAACAGCCGAAATTGACAGCCATTTACACTAGTCTTTCACATACACTAAAAGATTATGGAAAGTGCCACACTCTGTCAGATGCAGCAGTAGCTGATCTCCTGTCAAGCACCCTCAGACATAATGGAAAAAAAACCAGGCAGTGTCAACCAAACACACGCAGGACAGTGGTTTCCGCTTAACATCCACATCCTCGGAAGACTGACAACTGTGGATGTTAGCCGGATGTGGATGTAAGGCAGTGGTAAGGGGGCAGTTGATGAGATATGAATCACTTCGAACACAAGGGAAATTGCCAGTCAAACAATGCTTATTTACCTCAGATATTGTAGTATGTAGCTCAGCCACAGAATGCACAATTCTAAAGAAAAGGTGTGGCCTGTGTCATTGTGAAATGTGAACAGATTAAGTACTGTTTGGTTTATCTGTCAATCATTGTGCAGGCCAATAAAGTTAAATTTGGTTATGACTGATGCACACTGAATTGAACAAGCAAAGTATGCAGTGGTGGGTGAGGTTGGACGGGGTCATTGCTTACCTGGCGTCTGCACGCTCTGATATGAATGGTTTGGGGTATAGAAAAAAACCAAAGATGGCATTTATATAGCGCACATTCCATGGCGTAGCCCTGCTCATGATGCTTTACAATGACATTTTACTCCCCTGGCCAACAGCAACACAGAACATTTAGAACAAGACTTGCAGTCTGTTAGGCGCTAATACATTTTTTAGGACAGAGACAGCGCTGTCTTAATGGCCAGGTATTCATTCACACCTGATTCGAGTGAGGTAAGCGAAGTAAAGTGTCCTACCCAAGGACACAACACCAGTGACTTGTGGTTATAAGCATGATGGCACACTAGCGAGGCTTGAATCCACGCGTCTATGCACGCTTGTACTGACCATGATGAATGACTCTTGACTCGTGCCGAGATGTGATCACCATTTAGCCACCAACTTCCTGTACAAAGTGGCGACCAACTGATTCGAATCTAGACCCTGTGATGTTTATGCTTGAGGCTTTACCAAGCTAACAATGCACTCAACGGGGTGTTAGATGGGGACAGTTGCTGTCTTTTGTTTAGATGAAGAAGTGGCGCCATCTTTTGCACTGGTCAGTGCTCTTAGTCTTAAAGTTTACTATAGCTTATTAATTGCTGGCCAGATGGTTGGAATTACGCATTCCCCCAATTCGGCATGTCTGAAACAAGCTACGTTTATCAGTGGGTAGGGGAGTCTCAACAGATGTCATTGCTTACCTGTTGTTTGTATGAATGGTTTGAGGTGTGAGATGGTGACAAAGCTTTTCTTCTATTACAGACGTCTAGGTTAGCATAATGCATTCCCTTTTTCGGCATGTCTGACATTAGCTACAGGCTCTTGATTCCTTTTAAAAATTTTTGGTTGTGTCGGGGAAAAACAAAATATTCAACAGGCCTACAAAATGTGGATGTTAGATGAAGTAATGTGGATGGAAGAACGGGTATATTTTAAAGAAAAAATTCAGTATCCTGTAGAATTGTGGAAGCTAGGCATATGTGGATGTAAGGCAGAGACCACTGTGATACTGAGTCTAATGAGGGAGTGGGAACATATAAAGATGAAAAGAAGAAGAGGAGTATTTCCAATAGTTGTCCATTCTACTGCTTTTGACAGGGATTAGCATGCAATTTTGTCTTTTGTGTTATGTGTTCGCTTAGATGGTTCACACACCTTGAGCGTTCTATATGAATACTTATATGGAAGGCTGGCTGGGTGTATGTCTGTAATCCAAGAAAGATCTGAGGAAATACAGTTTCATTCAGGGTTGTTAATGGCTGGAATAGTTTGTCTTATGTGATGTTGAGGCTAATATGTTATAGTTGATGGAGCAATTCAAGCTGTACAAAATAGTTGGGCAGCAAGTAATGTAGAGCTTATGTAGATCTGGAAATAAAGGTGTTAGCGTAACCCTGGTATCATCACTTTTTGGGGCACAGATGGCTCAGTGGTAAAGGCGTCGGCTTGGGACTGGGAGGTCCTGGGTTCGATTCCCACCAGCGACTGCTTGTGTTTTTTCCTTAAGCAAGAAAATTTACCTCAATTGCTTCACTCGACTCAGGTGTTAAATGAGTACCTA
>JAOYNN010035569.1:483-12614 GCA_025770095.1 Goniobranchus kuniei | reverse complement strand
ACTACTACTACTACTACTACTACTACTACTACTACTACTACTACTACTACTACTACTACTACTACTACTACTGTTGCCGCTGCTGCTGCTGATGCTGATGCTATACTGTAAACGATTTATGTCCGTAAACCTGTTTCATGTCGATACCGACCCATAAGTCCGGTTTTGTAAAGATATTACATGTCTCAATCGATTTCGGACCCCACAGCACCGGACAGATAATAATTTGGGAGAATAGATACATTTTTCCCCAACACATTAGACGGAAGAGTTAACAAATGATAATACATTTATGTACTACTCTACATTTAAGAGGAAGCACTTTGGGAACATACTGACCATGTTAAGTAATATTTGGCATAGGAATGCGATAGAAACTTGAAGGAGAGATTGAAGTACATAATGAAATGACATGGCGTCTATTGGGTTCTAGATGTGGCGCTTTAAGGAGTTTTTGCGAGAAAAAAGAATTCGTGGATTAGTGATGTTTCATTCTAGCATTTCTTTTTCGACGATCCATTTCTGAATTTTTACATTTTGACAAAATTTTAGATCTTGAACCAGCTTTAATAATGTAAGTCCTTGAGATAGATGAAAGTGCCTGGAATAGACCTTATCAGAACCCACTGTTTTTCATGATGCGCTATTGCTAGATGGAATGAATTTCTATGTTATTATTTTGTTGGTATTGTGTATTGTCGTTGTTATTGTTTTTCGGTGGGTTGTGGCGAGGGGTTCTGGAAATGTTTTCTTTTATTATGTTTTAATACAAAATGGAAAGATTTCTTACTGTGGATTCAAAGAGAATACTTGTACTGCTATTCCTCTATCTTGTGATCTAATCCAACATCCTCCTTTTTCATTATAATGCATAAATGATGTAACAAAATTGAACACCCACCCATTGCTTGAATCCCATTATACCCCGAATCAAAATTACTGGTAACACAGTGTAATATACATTCATAATACGAGACATTATACATCTTAAGAGGAATGAACACACTTTATGGACGCTGTGGGGAGCCTAGGCTGCTGCTCACAAGAATAATGCTATGCAGTTTACATCTACATTACGTACAAGAGTCCAAAATTATAATGATTATAAGATGAAATGATGCGATAAATAAGTAGATTTGTGGATGGAATGTTTCGGTGCAGCTCTTAGAAAATTGCGATGCTTTATGCATTTATGTGTACTCATGGGGTAAGAGGCAGTTGGAGCCGAGATAAGAGTGGAGCTCTTGACTTTGATTCACTTGAAAAGGGAAATAAAAAGAATTTGAGCAAAGCGATAATTTCAGTACTATTTGTATGACATGCAAGCATGTGAAATTCAACCATTTGATATGTTATAAAACAGTTTTGCTTTTTAATGAGAAAGACTCAAAAAAGTGCAGCCTGTTACTAATACGATTCGCATCCAATTTGTTCTCCGAAGTCCGAAGGAATTTTTCAAAGTTCCCACGAAAGGGTACATACTGTGTGTTTTAGTTTATGTACTGGCGGCTGATTTCAAGAATAGGAACAGCATTGACAACAGTGTAATTCTAGCGCCTCTCAACTGAGATTAAGCATAACATTTGTTAAATTCCTTTGGCTTATCAATATGCACTTTTTCTTCTCCTCCAAATGATGTTCATGTAGTTCAGTTGCTGAGTAGTTATTTTAATTAAAAGCGAGCTGATATTAGGTGGAGTGATGTTATTTTAATGAAATACACCTTTTGCATGCGTGTTTTGATTTATACGATAAACTTTGTCAATGATTCTTGAGTCAACAAATACAAGCTGTAAATGGTAAATTGACTAGAGACTAGTCCTTTTGCATTATAATATGTAGCAAATCTCAAAGCTTTTCATGTAATTATGGGGGTCTCTGGTGGCTAATTATAAGGCGAAGGGTGGGACGTCAGCGCTTTTATGATCATACTAACGAGGGCAGGAAAATAATAAGGGAACAAAAGAATGACCTCATAAAAAGAACGCACAACAATGCTTCCAGACCATACAATTATGGCTCGTGCAATCAAGTGCACCCAATTATCTCATTGCATTGTTTAGGGGAAGAGTAAATGTTCTATGTTCCATAGAGCACACAAAGCTTGTCATCTCAAGGTCATGCATGGGCTTATCGCACACCACGTCGCCACGTAAAGGTGTGACGTCACACGGGGGTTGGATTAGTTGGAAGAAGACAGACGAAGATAAAAGGCTGACAGGGAAGCATCCTTCATGTCAAAATGTCCCGGGAGTATCTGCTGTCTGTTTACTATTCTACCCCGGGTAGCCACGTGAAGTACCTCCTTCATCACCCCATTTGTTTGTTTACGTCATGCAAGCAACGTTTAGCCCTGCAAGCCTTGCTCACACCTTAAGCAAATTTGTCTTGTCTCTTCAGCTCTCTGTAATGTGCGATTTAGCTTATACTCACTACTCTCTCTCTCTCTCTCTCTCTCTCTCACACATACACATAGATACAAACACACAGTACATTACACCCCCTTTGGTCCTTGTCAGGTAGTCAGTGCTCTGCTTTTCAGCTTCATCTGTTGAATGTTGACTCGTACTGATAAGAGAGGGCCCCTAAATTTCATATTTTCCGGTCTAAAGCCCCGTGTTTTCAGTTGTGATTGACAGTTGTGTTACATAAATTTCTTCCATTGCTTTCAATACCAGTCTGTTTGGACTTATATTTCTTCATCTTGTGTTCCATTTCAAGCTTCAAAATTTCCAATTTCAAGGCAAGAGAAATTCATACTTTCAGTTGTAAATTGCCTCTCTTTCTTGAAGCAGGGTACTCTCAGAGGTGATAGTTCCTTGACTTACACTAAGGTTTTTGATTCTGGCTTTTCAATCCACAGGATAGAAGGGTTTCCTGCCTTTTGTACATTGAAGGGAACAACAATATTGGTACAAATCCCTTTCTGTCATTACAGGCAGTTTATCCAACTTTGACATAATTTACTTGCATAAAATGTGATATGGAAATGGTCTATATAAATGTTATATAATGCACAGGCTTCCTTTCCCAAGTTTAAGCGTGGAACCCCACAAGTTATTGAACCTTGTTTGTGCAAATATCTCTTTTTTTGTGTATGTGTCTTTTTTCTTTTTTTTCATTCATTCACTTTGCTCCATCCTTCTTCCTCAATGAACGGAAAAAAAGACAAATTACAAAAAAAAAACCAACGCCAAATGAAACGAAAAGAAACAAGAAAAATGAAAAAAAAAGGGCCCCTCAAACAAATAATTTGCTTTGATGCAGACAGTTTTATTAGGGTATTCTTATCCTGGAATTGTTACCGAATTATTATGAACTTTATTACCATATTTTAAAAAGAATAAAACTTAATATTATGATCCTTTACAATAATAACAGTCGATTTATTTTGTCTTGTTGTTTCACAGGCAGACATCCGGACAAAAGGGGACCCTGTGAAAGAGGACATTGAAATCGTCAAGAGCAAATTCTTGGGCCTGCTTGACCTCTGTGGTATCAAAGATGCAGATGTTCCATTGTTTGATGATCCCATGCGAGTCCGAAGCACTCGACAAACTCTGATCACCAGTTTCGGTATAATGTCCAAAAGTTTCAATGCTGCTGTCACTCCACGTAACCGCGGCAGGTCCACCAGGAATACCGACAACTATGCTGACATGCTCATAGAGCATATATTGGCTGACGTCAGCCCTGATTCAGAGACCTCGCCGCCCAGTGCTGAAGACCACACTTCAGGATTATCATCAATGGGATCAAGACTGTCACCTGCAAGCAAGCCTTCACGTCAGCACCAAAGAAATTCAGCTACATTGTATCATACCTGTCCAGGTCAATTGTCGCGACATGCCCATTTGTCCTTGTCTCATCTTGTACGTCAAAGGCCACCAAACAACGCTAATTTTGCCATTATGCAATCAAATAGTGCTCATATTCCTCAACAACCCATGTGCCAATTAACACCAGATAGTGGAGACCCTGAATCGGAAGTGTCTCATCCTCCTTGTTCTCCTACATCTGAATTTCAAGACGAGGGCGCTATGGATAGAACACTTCAGAATGCCACAAGTGGGTCAACACCAGAACTTCCTGTATCAGAATCGTCTGAATCGTTGGACATTCCGTTTGCATCTCTCTTTGACAATGAAGAATTTTTCAGCAGAATACACGATTTTCCTGACATGGATGAAATGTCTGCCAGCGCTTGTCCTAGTAACACTGCCTCTCTAGTGACTCCCCAGACCTCCATCTACCGATTTCCTGCAAGATACTCCCATTCATATGCAAGAGAGTTGCAACGTGTAGAAGCCAATGAAATTACCAGTTTCAACTCAGCTGCAAAGCAGGAAGGAATCCTAAGGCCTCCTTTTCAAGGTGATGAAGATAGTGCCAAAGGGTATAATATGAGATCAGACTCATCCAAAAGTCACACTCCTTATGATGAGCTCTTAGTAGTTGATTTGCCTGATAAAGATTCATTCCAAAACTACTTAAATTGCTCCAATAAAAATGAACTCAACCAGGACCCCCGAGTTGATATCAATATTAACAATAACTATAAACCTCATTTGGAGGACAAAAGTGGTCTAGTTATGCCAGGTCCAGAATCCCCCAAGCCTCCTATTCCCCCTCGTCGCCCTTTGACTGACTCGAAGGTGGGTAGGTTTGTGCTTCAGTCCAATAATTCAGGAATAGGAACCTTGTGGAGTCATGAAAAATGTGACTCTCCATCTCAGGATCTTGCATGTCATAAGAGACTGCCAGAATTGGTTGAAACAAAACAAAATGAATGTATGACTACAGGAAAGGCTTATATGAGAGAAAAGCAGAGACTGATGAATGATATTTTTTCTGCAACAAATGAAGACCAGCATTATAGCCCTTTATCAGCACGTCATTCAGAATCCCTGAATGCTTCAAAACGCAGGAAAGGAAATGACAAGAATGCACTGCCTATGGATCATGAAATTCATTCATTCAGGCCAGTTCGGCAGAGACTATTTGCATCCCCCAAAACCTCACCATCAAAAGTTCAATCCCTTGTCAGACCATCACTTTCCACACCTTCGCATGTGACCCCTTCTCATCAACATGGTCGTCGAAGTGAAATAACAAGGAGGAAAAGACACTCTCCTGCTATGCGCCGCCTTATAGAACAGAAGGAGAACAACATTTTGTCTCCATCTCTCTCTCAGAATGGACCTAGGAGACCTTTAAATGAAATTTACAACATCTGTCTGAATGAGTCTGATCCTCTCACCACATCATCTAACAGTCTCACGACTTCTTCAGATGCCTATGCCAGGTCAAGCGAAACCTCTCCAGATCCTCCTTTACCAAGTAGAGAGGAAGAACTTAGGGACCGGGATGCTCATTACTGTGATTTTACACTTGACAGGCAGCACAAAATTGACACTCTTAGTCCAAAGCAGAGACAACATTTGTATAGGAAAGACACTAAAGAAAACTTTTACACGTTAGAAGATCCCACCACCAATGAAGTTATAGTACGGCAGGTGGAAGGTGCTGAATCGTCTCCACAAAAACCCATATTTGTAGCACCAAAACCAAACACTCATGCCCCCCGCTCTGTACTTAGGCAAAATCACTCAGGTTCCACATCTCGCAGATCCAGTGCCACATCTTCTGGCAGTCGCAGATCTTCATCTTCCTCCTCTTCTAAGTCTGAAGATAGGAGACGTTCATCGAGATCCTCATCAAGAGGTAGTACCCACTCTCATCCAATGGCCTCATCTACTATAATTGAATATTCATCACCAGAGACTGATGATGGTGCTAGCACTGTACCTAGCATTTACACATGGACCATTGAGGAAGCAGAACCATGTAATCTAGAAAAATCTTACATTCGGAGCAGGCAGGCAAGGTCTCTAAGAATGAAATCCAAACCCCAAACACCTAGACCGCCAACCTCAATTGGAAGAGATAGTCCAGTAAATGCTGACAACAATGGCCCTTTTGAAATAACTGCCATGGTCACTGAAATAGACAAACACTTAAATGAAACAACTGCAGGAAGTAAGAAATCTGCAAATGAGAGTGATGCTGTGATGACAGGTGCCTCTAATTTCAGAACAAAGTGCCACATTAGTGACCGACGTAATATTTTAACATGCTCTCCATCCTTTGTTGAAAAATCTGTGTCTAAAACTTTAGAATATAACTATAATGACAGTGATGATTCATTCTTATTGAGCCAGCAAGCCTCTACTTCATCCATGGTATTCAATAAAGCCAGGGCTTCCATTCAGTGTTCCTCTAATGAACCTAGTGACATTCCTGATTTGAGACATCTTTCATCTGCCCCTTCTTCAAGCAGAACTCTGTCCTCTTCTGCCCCAGATTTAATGGCAAATTCCAATGTCAATGACGCCACACCTGAATTATTGTCTGAGCTTTCCATTTTGGAAGACCGCGAAGACATTCCTGGTAAATCCAGTAGCAGTGGGAGTAGTTCATGTACAGCTGCCAGATGTCGACCTCGCATTATCAGGTCAAGAGTTTCGAATGCCGATGCTCGGTCAATTACTGCTAACAGTCAAGACCATCCAGTAGGTAACCAAGACCTGATCGACTCCATTCTCACAGACAGTCCAAAGAGTGTGGATTCTAGTGGTATCTTTGCTCCTTACAACTCATACAATTCTCCTGCTGAAAGTGTTGGTTCTCACAATGGCTACTCTAGTACTGTCAGTAGTAGCATTCCATCTTCAGATAACTGCTACCAACCTGCAAAGGCTGGCCCTTCAGTGCCACCACCAACCCCTTCCAAGGCACAATCAGAAGAAGCCTTTGCCATCGGATGTACTCCAAAAAGTCAAAGCAAAGAAGTCAAATTCAAACGGCCATCTAATCCAGTCCCTCGTGGCAGCCATACCTTGCACATTCCAAATACCCGAAGTCGGGGTGTTTCTGCCATGGCCCAGTTCATAGCGCCCCATCGACCAATGTCTGTGAGATCAGACCCTCTTGCCAACAAATCTGTGTTCGCTGTTCCTCCTGGAGTTGTCACAGGACCACCAAAAATTTCAGACAAGAAATCCCTTGTAAAAAAACTGAAGAAGTTCAGCACAAACTTTTACAGAAAGAATGAGAAAATTTGTACCTTGGCCAATTTATGAAAAAACTTTCAAAAGTGTATTCTAGTCCTTCTACATGTTTAAAAAGAAAATATTGTAAACGAGGAAGGACATGTTGATTTTATTGTACAGGGTGTTCCACATAACAGGCAACCTGTGGGGCCCTTTTTTTTAGCATTTATTTGTTTTAACCCATGCATCTGCATCACACCGTGTGAAGGCCTTCATGTTGAATTAAAAAAGCGTAGGCCTACCATATTATATTCATAACCACTAACTCGATCTATAATTGTATTCGCTGCGATTCAGTTCTTACTATCTCGAGCTATTCTGATTTTTATTTATGTTCTCAGATATTTAACTAAACGAAAAGCAAAACTAGGCCTAGATTTTCCAAATGAATTTACTCAGCGGGGAGAAATGTGATGATATGACCGTAGATCTAATGTATCTAATTGACGCAAATAAGAAAAGGGGAACAGTTAATTCAGATCTCTACATTTCTAGATCTGAAATCTAAATTTAATATAGATTTAGATCTAGGTCTTATATGCTACCGCTTTCTGTTTTTTTTTTAATGGGCTGGATGTTTTTAAGATTAGTCTGTGAACACGAAGTAAAGCTGATTAATCGACATTTTTAATGAACAAGGAATTATTTGAGAATTTTGACAGATGAAGGCAAGTGAGAGACAAGCAGATGAAAAGTTGATATAAAATGAGTATCGAACTGTACACATATTTCAATGATACAAGGGCGATAATCTAATGATGAGCCTTCGGCATGGACAAGGCTTTTGAATGGGCTGCTGAGGCCCCATGGCTAGCATTTTATGTGGACCACCCTTTATTAAGTTTAAAATGCTAAGTAGACCTAGAGTAATATATTCCAGTACAATATTTCCTTGAAGTGATTCCATTTAAATTGTTTTATCTCTTGTTAAAATTTCTTGGCATTTATTGTAGCTTAAGGAATCTTCAAGTCTTAGAGGAAAAGTACAGGAAAATGAGGAAGACATTTGGCTCTTTCATTAAAATTTGTTTGTCCATTATTCCATAGGTTTTTACTCATAAAATATCCAAGACATCTTCTACACATCTGTAGAATAGTTTTGGATACCAAGGCATTTTAAAGATGATTTATTAAATCAAGTGACCTTCTTCATTGACTGTCTTGCTCTGACACAAATGGTGTATGGAAAAAGTAGCATTTAATTTTTTGTAACTATATCATAGGATGAAACTTACAATAAATTTTATAGAGACCAGTGAAATTAGTGATTTCATAATAGGCCAATAATTGTATCCTTCAATACCAGTATAGGTACCAGCCATTGGGTTGGTTTTCCTGGTCTTGGACTTCTTTGTCTGAGAAGAAAACCTGGCACAATGAAAGACTTTCTTTATTTCTGGTTCTCATAAGAAATTTGTTTTTAATTTTGAAGTTAAAACGTTTCTGTGATCATTTAGAAATGGCCTTGAAGAAATAATCATAACTTGACTTGAAGTGAGAATATACTAAGAAATGAAAAAACTTGTACTCCTAACAACTCGTAAGATTATTTTAATCATAGTATATTCTCATGAATCATGTTTAAAGTGATCATTACGGAGATTTAGTTGAGACAAGTTGAGATGTATGTTAATGTGGATGTGATTGATCATAAAAGAACTGTATTAGTAATTACGTATTTCACAATGAAATCAACTACCTTCATGTTTGTTCCCTTTTTTATTCTTGAATCAAGACTTCAGGTTAAGTTTGAATTTCAGAGATCATTTACAGCTTTTCATTGATGTTATCCATAATTGACATTTATCTTAACACTAATGAAAGCTGCTAGTTCCTCTATATTCAATCTCAGGTCTTTGGAGTTGGAATAATTTTTATTTTCCTCTTTTTAATGATATTACATGTTATCAATACTCAATAGTGAGATGAAATTGATTTTTTTGTTTTAACTTTGTCAAGATGACATGAAATGTTGATTGGTTTTTAGTTATAACTTTGGTTGATGAAGTTTATGAAGATTTCCTATCATGAACAGACAGTAATCATCTCTTGTTTTGTTGTCTTTTAGTGTAGTTGACAGCTAAGAGATGGAATTTTTTTTTTTTAAAGAAAAAGAAAAAAAAATCTGATCAAATGGATGCTCACAATTATAATCATAAGTAGAACAGCCTTGATGAATATGGAGACCAATGATCAGATGGTATTGGGTATTGGACATGTGAAAAGGTTCAAGTAAACAATAATTTCACTTTGGCTCACGAATTTGTGTCTTTAAATCTAGGTGTGTCTCCAAACTTAAAAAAAAGAAAAAAAAAGAAGGGTTTGTCTTCTGTCTAATAATACATTCATCAGATTAACAGTTTACTTCTAAAACTAAGATTCATGAAATTAACATTCCTATCCCATGTAACGACATGAGGGGATGTGGGGGGTGGATTTGTGTGTGTGTGTGTGTGGTGGGGGGGGGGGGAGAATATTCTGTTTTAATTAATTTTTATTGGTATATGATCTACATCCATGCCTGCCTGGTTAGAAGGTAGCCTAAATTTGTATTTCTTGTTACTTTTATTTGCATATTTTCCTTGATTCGCACTACTGTTATGTTTGTCTCAATTAATTTCAAAATTCAGGTTTACTTTAATTCAAGAGAAAGCTTTTTCATTTGACCTAATTTATATTACCATAACTCTGCATTTCTTTATCTTCCATTTGCCTTTTTCATTACTTCTTGTAGGGAACTACCCTCCACAATCTTCAGACTTTCAGTTAGCCCAGTTCATTTCCTTACTACTTTTAATAAGTCATGATTTACATGAGGCATGAGGTGCTAAAAGATAATTCCTACAGTTGCTAATTTATTGCAGTTGTTGATTTCAATGCTTTATTTTCGTCAATGATTTTGCTTGTATATGTCGGATGATATGACTCAACAAATCTTCCTTTTTTTCTTACCTTTTGTATGAAGAATTTCTTTGCCTGAATAAACAAAAAGAAAAATGTAATTCCCAAAGTTGAGTTTGTTCATCTTGATAATGAATGCATAAACATTTCATTGATGCTGGCTAAGTTGATTTTCACTCAAGTAAAAACTTTTGCTTAGTTCCTCTACCTAACAATGCACATAACTTGAATAGTAGCTAACCGTGAAATCCGATACGGTATTTAAGTGATCTCAAAACATTGAAAAATTACAATCCAGTGCAGAAATCTTCCATCTAAAAAACCTTCATGTGAACTGTGATGAATATTTGTTTATTATAATAAACCTTCCCTTGAAGCACTATAACAATTATCATATTACATGTAAGGCCTACATGTAGGTGACACTAGTGGTGGTTTTAAAAAATGTAACTTATGAATTTTTTTTTACTTAAAAATAAAACTTTTTAAAACCTCATTGAGTCAGCAACATCAACCAAAATAAAACAGGTTGGAAATCAATAAGTAATAATAGTAGGCTTACCTTTCATATGAACCAGACAAATCCCAACCACAATGCCATATTCATATTTTACTGACATTTTCTCAGATAAAAGTTAATCTTTGAAAATCAACTTTTCCGGCATCGATTGACATGAAATAGCGATGTGTATTGGTGTTATTCTACTAATTACTAGACAAAGAATAGGCCTACATTTTTTTAAATTATTATTTATAATCAAATTATAGGCTACAATATTATGTAACACATTAGCATGGTATTTGTATACTCCAGACAGAACATTTTTTTCTTGTTTTTGTTTTTTAGCATTTGTCAAAGGAAAGTAAGCCTATACACTACATCATCTCAGTAACAAACTAGTAGGCCTACTAGTATGGGTACCAGTACAGTCAGCGCCACTAAGCATCATGGTGGATAGCGGCACATATTGTCAGGGCAAAGGGAACGCTAAATGGCTGTAACAGGATTTTTCAAAGTCACTGGATAGCATCCCAGGCTTTTACTTGGTGTCACAATACAATTTAAATGACGAGAAATTTTTTTCCGCCTAATTTTGAGAGGTAGACCTCCATTTAAATGAGGAAAGAGCTCTGATGTAAAGTGACTAACCAAAGCAATTGTGATGTTACACTGATTATATTTAATGATGGGTTTGTCGCCATGCTGACTGAGTCTCACAAGGTTCACACAGGTCCTTAAAAGTCCTTAATTTTTAAAGAAATGAAATAAAAAGTCCTTAATTCTGTAATTTTGGGTCAAAGTTCTTAAAAAGTACTTGAAATTAGTTTTGGGGGCTCCTTGAAACTGGGTTTGTCAAAGTTTGGACTTAATCTAACAATACTTTTGTTTTGCAAAACACGGTCAAGGTGGACAAGGGAATGAAGAGATAGGTATGAGCGTTTAGATCTGGTCAAGGGAGGCGATGCCGAAATACTAACCCCGGATGTGAAGCGTCACAGGTCTCCCTCTATCTTCATGATGTTTTCCTTTTTGATACTTAAATGTCCTTAAAAAGTCCTTAATTTTGTTTTCATGAAATCTGTATGAACTCTTGGGTGTACAAGTTCAAACAAAGGGTAGAGAACTCAAGAGTTCCACGCAAGAGGGGCAACCAATTCACACAATGTATTTTGATGAAAACCAAAGATTTGACCACAGCCACTGAGACTTAGGTTATTTTATGTAACACAAATGGTTAGGATTAGGAAAGACAAGGCTGGATGGGTGAAAACGTTTTTATGAATGAGCCTACTCTTAAGGGTGTTAAACACATTCTACTGTGGCGTAAAAAGTGGAAGGGGATGAGATGGTGAAGATGATGGTCAACTGAATGCCATTCTGAGATTGGATAATGGAGAAAATAACAAAGAAAGGTTTTTGCAATGGAATTTATAACAACACACCGGGTATCATTAGTCCAGCATACTAATACTATTATTATTATGCTATAAAAAGTACCCCTGAAGAAGTTGATGGCTAGATCAACTAGGGCCTACATGCATTCCCTGTGAAAAAAAAATCAACTGAACACAGAGAATTTAACATAATAATATCTCATGTCAGTATCCTATGATCTT
>JAOYNN010035568.1:0-18786 GCA_025770095.1 Goniobranchus kuniei | reverse complement strand
TCGTGGGCAATACAGAATGGTAGCAACAACGACCTTATAAGGTTGGCTGAGGACAGGTATGAGTGGAGGAACATGATGGCCAATGTCTGTTTCAGACATGGTACCTAAAGAAGAAGAATAAGCTCAGAAACTCAGATCTTCAGAAACAATGAAGTAGATCCACAACAATGTATAAAAAAAATGTTTTGAGAAAAACACAATTGATGACAAGATATGTTGAAAAACTTCCAGATACACCACAAAAACTGGGCAAGGGACATAAAAACATAGCCATGCCACAAGCCAGACCTCTCTCCTTTTGCTTTGCTTCTCGTGGTCTTTTACCTGAGTCTGAAATCTTTTTTTCATTGTTTTATTTGCTTCTTGGATAACCTGGAGTTGCCTCTTGAAGAGTCGATTAAGCTCCCTTTTTCTGCTCAGCCTACAAGCAACTCTTCCCATGCCAGTGCCGATTGATTCCTTTACAGCAGCTAGAACAGCAGGAGCACCATTGAACTCAGCAGCAGCAGCATAAGGACAAACTGCACTTTTCCAGGGAGAGGAAGGCCTCTCTGCTGCATTTTAGACAACACAATTTGATAAAAACTCTGATTGGGATTTTGGAAAGTCTTCAGTTCTCTCTCTTCCCCGCGCTCTAATGGTATTCAACTATGCTGTGTATGGAGGCAGAGTGTTTGAGCAGAAAAACCTTACCAGAAACTTTAGCCTAATGGCAGTATGAAAAGCGTGTTCAGGCACTTTCTGAGAGACAGATGTGTTTCCCCCTGCAAAATCGATGAAGTCCTACACCTCTAGGAACCACCCATGTCTAAAAATTGTAACAAAAAGGGAAATGCACTCAATCCACTCAAATTAACCTGAATCTTCAAAGGAAATGATAATTCTTTTGAAAGCATAAAAATCCAAAAATTGATTTTTTTGGCCGAAAATTGACTTTCCAGGTGCCCTTCCCTTAAAGACAAATACATTTTCTTTCTTCTTATATTTTTTTTATCATAAAGTATTTCTTCTCTTTCATAGGCCTTGAATGCTCGGTCTCATCTAGAAGGTGTCTTGGAAGAACTTCAGCAGGAGGTGGAAAGGTTACAGTTTGTAGAAGAGCAGCAACAACAGAGAAGTGGAGAGGCTGAAATGTGGCAGAAGAAATTTGAAGAACTGCACAAACTCTTAGAGAGTAAGTTGAATTAGTTTCCTCCCATTCATCAAAGTAGTTGTAATATTCATGCTTGTGTGGTTTTGCTAAAAATGTGGTTTTCGGCAATAAGGATGTTAAGATTTTAAGCAAACTCAGCATATCCTTGATTATATTTTGTTATGCATAAACATTGATTTTCTCATTTGAATGATGTCAAAAAAGGATATTAAAATTTGTTCTGAGGCTAAATGATCGTGAAGTTTTTCTTTCGCTGTATATTACTCCTGGATTTTATATAAATATGATACCTTTGTTCTTGGAAGCAGATAATGACATTAACTATTCTAAAGCCATTTTTATTTTTTGCCATCAGAATCTGAGAGTGAAAACAAGCAACTTAAGCAAGACTATGAAAATATTCAGACTGACGTGGTGAGAGAAAAATACCAATTACTGGATCAACTGGATGCAAACCATGTATTAGATTTTTCTCCCTTAAAAAAAAAAAACAAAAACAAAAAAACAAAAAACAAAAATCATAGAAAAAAACTACAAAAGTATTTCATAGTACATTGTGGAAACAGAATTGGAAAACGTATCAATGAAATTTAGTTTCATGGAATGGCCTGATGTAATCTGCTATAATTCTCTGTCCAGAAAGAGCTATGGAATGAAGATCTGAGCTTCATGATCTTTTTGAAATTAGAAATATCATTCTTATCTCTTTCCAGACAAAATTCTCTTTAGGTATAGAATAGATGATTTTTCCTCATCTCAGATTGTTTCACTGGGATTTTCAAATTTTTTTTTTACTGCAGATGAAAATGAAAATTGAACTTAGTCCTGTTGCATGCCAAGAATTTGAACAAGACTGCAGAAACTGGAAATATAAGATGCTAAAAGAATGGTCATCACTTTATTAGATTGTGGCCTGTCAAAAGAGGACATGAAAAAAATGAAATTTAATATATTTAAACAAAATTAAAATTACAACTTCTTTCTCAAATTGTACACAAAGATATCTATTTCTTTATCTTTATATCATGAGAAAAGTAAAACCCCTTTGCTTCCATTTGAGATATAAATTAAATTTTCTACCTGGATTAAAAAATGCAACAGAAAATAAAACATACTGAACTTTACATGTGACAACAAAGGTTCAGTCGTTATTTGTTCCCAGTAAGTGTTTCTAGTTGTAAAGCTACTAACTAGACGTACTGAAAATCACCAAACTATATACTCTTTTATGAAAAGAACTATGCAGTTAGTTTTGTACGTATTAGGTCTATGGATTCTCATGGCTCTTCCTTGAACTTATAATGTATGGCTATCATGTCTGATAGTCTGATAGATTCTGATGAGATAGTTTGTATAATT
The DNA here is from genome assembly GCA_025770095.1 of Goniobranchus kuniei. Taxonomy (NCBI): domain Eukaryota; kingdom Metazoa; phylum Mollusca; class Gastropoda; order Nudibranchia; family Chromodorididae; genus Goniobranchus; species Goniobranchus kuniei. The sequence goes on along the minus strand of JAOYNN010035568.1, from coordinate 16,274 downwards.
TTTTGTCTATTGAATTTTGAGATAACTTTATGCTAAAATTTGAAATACTATCTTATGCATGTGACATGTCAGAAAGTGACAACACAATTTGCATGGTTTGCTGAAAGATGCATCCTTAGTCTTTAAGCTTTACCTCTTCCCTTTTGATGATGCCACTCACTTTTTCTGAAAAATGCTTACAGTGTGTTGTTTATTAATGTTTTTGTCATTTGAACACTTTTTTAGTACCCTTGCTTACCAGAACAGAAAGGGAATGGGTTTTTGAATACTTTTTTTCTCTTTCAAATTGTATTGCCCGTTAATTGTTTGCATCATTTATGAATAGATGATCAGTGTTAAGCTTATTTTATGAAAAGCCATGGTAGGACAAGGACATTTTATGTTCCAGACATATGTCCCTTCTTCAGATCATAAATAAAAATGAAAACAAGCTGATGCAGGTAAAATAAAACAGGAAATTTTCCTCTTATTGTATTGTCCTTAGAACATGAATAAAAGCTTAACTTGAAATGATGTTTTAAGACATTGTATTTCCCTTTCAGTTTTAAGAAATTTTAGAACAACATTAGCAGACATTCTTTCTCCAGTTTGATGTACCTTTTTACACTAAGTCTCCATTTGGGTTTTAATATCATTAATGAAAATTGTTGTCTCATTCTATAGTAACTGCAAGTCTCATAGCCTGTTGTTGTTCATGATATGTGTTTTCACCCTGTTCTTTATTTGTTGAAATGCTTGCATATTTCCCGACTCTCTAGCATTATAAATGATTTCATATCACTTCTAGTCATGTCTGTATTTCATATGCCTTTGAGCATGTTTCATCATGAAGTCTTCAAGTGACACTTTTATTTCAAAAGAGAAACATGGCCACTAAGTACAATCTGAATGGAATGTCTGTGTTTGATTAATCCCCTGTGTACAACGTGTGCATGCATTGCAGAGTTCCTTATTTCCGGTCATTTCCATAAACCTGCAGCAGTGCATGACTCCCATTAACTGCCTTCCCTCATTGAAATCCAGTTGGAATTGTTAAAATGTGACAATAAACATTTCACAGGCAGATGTGCAAAGTGTGCTGGAAGAGTTAAAAGAAATGCGAGAGGGCTTCGATTTTGAGGCAGCTCACCGCCGCAGCAGTTTGCGAGTGGAAATGAGACAGTTTGTCAATCAACTGTTTCATGTCGGCCACAAGGTTGAGTGGCATGCTGTATTTTTCTTCTTTTTGTATTTTAAACCAAGACAATCATCTATTTTATAGCCAGTAAACGATGCCATGATAATCATGTTCTATATTGAAGAGAAAGTGTGATGAATGTGTATTTAATTAATTTGGCCTGATGATCTTGTCATTGCTGGATGACGCAATATGATTCCAGAAACATTTTTGAAGTTGACATTTAACATATTTGAATAGTAACAGTTGGGGTTTTTAAGAGGCTGCTTCACTGAACAAATGAGATTAATTGGTAGATTCAGATATACCCCCCTCCGCCGCCAGCAAAACTTAGCCCAAAATGCTGTTTCAAAATATTGTTATCTCTTTCTATTTTTGAATATTTGTGGGCATTTCTAGAAGTCATTTCCTTTTCTCTATCATTTGGTTACATAAATTTCCTGCAGATATGCACCATTCTGTTTACATTCATTGTATAGGCTTTTTTGTCACTGAAAGTGTTGTGTCTGCTTATTTCTTACCCCAAAGCCATATAGGTTACCTGTCTGAAAATGTAATGAATGGATTATATTTAATGTCAGTAGTAATACATTATCTTCGTGTTTTAATAGTTTTCATTGAAAACTACATAAAAAATCTTTCCAAAACAGAAAAATGAGGCCTCAAATGCGCTTCTCTCAACCAAAGAAAAGCATGATGAAGTTGCAGCCTATTTAACAGAAATTATTGACGGCATTGGGGATGCAAATATCCAGAGCAAAACTTCAGGTAATCATTCAAGTCAGCTCTTTTGAAAACCCCAATGTCAAATCATATATAAATAATTTATTGCCTTATTTAACATTATTTAAGAAATGACATGCCTTGTCATGCAGAAAGAACTTTCTGGTTGGGCTTAATGTTTATTTGTATGTTTTAGTAAACTTATTTTAAGATCAATTTTTGTTTTAAATCAAAGATGATTGTATTTATTTACACTTTTTAAAACGTATGTATTTATGTACAGATGCATGCATGTATGTATGTATGTATGTATATATGTATGTATGTATGTATGTATGTATGTATTTATGTATTTATGTATCTATGTATTCATTCATTCATTCATTCATTCATTCGTTCATTCGTTCATTCACTCATGTATTTAAGTATCCATTTATTTCTTTATTTTTTTATTTTTTTATTTATTTATTCATTTATTTATCAATCTCCTAATACTTTTCTTGCTCATGCAGTAAGAAGTATCTGGTTAGGCTTACTATCTCTGTTCATGTATTGTTCGATTTATCTAAAGATTGACCTTTTCGTTTTATCAAGGTTGATTTTACTTATTGATTTATTTGATTATGTATTTATAAGTTTATTTATTCATATAGTCATTTTTTTTGTTTGGTTTCTTTTATTTATTTTAACATTTATTTATGTATTTTATTTATCTAGTAAAGCCAATAATTCTTTCATTCATTTCTGATGAATTCTTTTCCATTGACAACAGAGCTTTTTGATGCATTGGAAAAAGAAAATTTAACATTGAAAGAGCAAAAATTAAAATTGGAAGAGCAAGTCATTCTCCTGGAAAAGGTAGCTTCTACAGCATCTGTTGAAGAGGTGATGTTGTGTGGAACATCCTCATCTTTGTCAACTGGCTTGTCAGCTGGTAAAGGTGAGCATCATATCTGTCTCTTTTCATCAAGGCGTTTCATTCACTCTTTAATATCATTATTGACCACACTCTACTGATGGAAGAGACTCTGATGAAATTTTAAAAAAAGACTCGCTATTGTGAAGGGTACTTTCAACACAATGCAGGAGGTCCTTAAGAACTAAAGATGGTCGACATTTCTTTATGGATGTGAGTGTTGGACAATGACAGATGAAATTGAAAAAAGGATGGGGGTAGCAGAAACGTGGTTTTACAGATGGTTTATGAGAATTTGTGTGAGAGACAAAATTACGAATGAAGAAGTATTAAGAAATGTTGGATGAGAAGAAAGATCATGACAGCCATCTCAAAGTGTCATCTGGAGTTCCTTGGTCACATAATCAGATAGGAGGAAATTGAGAAAATTGTTCTGAATGGCAAGATAGAAGGAAAAAGACAATGAGGAAGACAGAGGTTGACTTTTCTTCAAAGCATCAACAACTATTGCTTGGGTGGAGAGATGAACACCATCAGATTAATAAGCAGGAATGAGTGGAAATCCATGATCCCAAATGTCTTCCACAGATACGGCGCCTGTTGATGACCACCGTCTATAATTTTTTTCACGAGAACAAGATATCCTATATTGAAGTAGCTTGATTGTCTCATTGCATTTCATTGACATGTTAGTTCCCTTATGCCCTCTTTGTATTACATAAAGTACAAGGTTTTAATCATTTTCTTCTTCTGTCAATTGTTATCCTTTGAGAAACCCTCTAGACATGTTTTTGTTAAAATTTATCTAAATTTATACACAGCACTAGCATTTCTATATTTATTCCGTGAACATTTGCCTCTATCATTGGGTTAAGATACATAATGACCAATATTATTTTCTTCTCTTAGATGAGGATTCAGAGGAAAGCTTTCCAAAATCAGATTCAAGTCTTTCAGTTCCAGAGAGGTGAGTGTATTTGTAAAGTTAATTGCTTTTATACCAATCTCATTGATACATCACAGATTTTTGTTTTATACAGAAAAAAATCTTTCCAGAATAGTCTTGACACTAACATGAAGGTCTCTCACTTATGCCTTAGATGACATAGATGTATAGATAATTTTACAAAAACTCATATGTGTGCCAAGCATGTTGATTATAATCTTATCAAATGGTTGGCTTTACGCTAATACTTGAAAAGAGAATCAGAACTTACAGGGAATAATAAGTGTAGTTGTTACTATTTGCCCTAACAACATCGGGAAGTTCAGCCTTTTGATTGGTCACAAAACAAGTAATGAAAAATTGCAAATGGTTTTTACCCTACATTTTTGAAAATGTCAGTTGTGTTGAAAGAATGTTTTACAAGGGTTGTCACTTTTGTTTCATCTTCTTTTCTAGCTCACATTTGACCCACAGTGCCTTACAAATCAGCCAAGAAGAGGTGGATAAAGAATTATCTAAACTGAGGCAGCAATATGAAGATCTGCAGAAAGAATCATCCAATTTTGAAATGGAGAAAGCTGATTGGTTGATGGAAAAGGAAGCGCTAGAAGATGTGTTAACTGATTTGAGAAATCAAAGCAAACAGCAAGAGGAAGCAATTCAACATCTTAAGGTGAATCAGTCATTATATTTTTGTTCTTGTATCCCTGCAGTTTATCATAGCCGCAAAATCTTTTTGAACATAATTTTCATGAAGTTTTAAAGGAAAGTAAAAATTGAAAAACTGATGACTAATTTTGCAAAAGTTTATAATTCAAGGAATAGCAACCAGAACAATGTATGTCCAAAATCTAATGGAAAAATGCTTGTCCATATTAAGTTGTTTCGCCAGGTCTGTCTTTGACCTTTTACATTTCTGTTCTTGTAAAAGTATTAATTTGTAGGTTATTATAAAAGCAACAAACTTACACTATTACGAAAGAAATAGATGTAACCCTTGCAAAAACTACATGATATGAATGTCTCTAAATCCATGAATTTAAATATATTTTGTCATCAGTTGTTATCCTTCCATTTAATGGCTAAGATGCAGAAAAACATGTAATGTCTATTTTGTTCATGAAAACTGTGTATCAATATTAATAATTCCCTGAAAAGTTCATGGATATCAATTCTGGCAGGTAGAATAATATAACAGTAATATCTTCCATTTATATCAGCTAGCAATAATTTGACATCAAACAAGATGATCACAGTTGGAAACAAAAGTATTGTGTAGCGTAGAATGTACTTTAGTGGAATGGATCCTTTTTACACATGACTGCTTCTTGTTTATCATTCTCATTTGAAAACAGTTTCATTTTATTTCTCTTCTCTATTCCATGGTTTAAAGTTGTAAACTTTTATTCTACTTTGTATAAGATTGTTTTGCATTATACTTTGATTTTTAGATGATTTGATGTTCAAAAGTTTCCGCAAAAGCTTTTAGATGCTTACATTTTTCTTAATTTTTAATTGTAAAATTATGTCTTTGGAACTTTTAAAGTGACATTAATTTTACTGTTTTTATTCATCTTTAAAGAAAAAGTATGTTAATGTAATTTTATTCTTTTTCAGTCCATCCATTCATCTGGTACATCACCTGAATCTGTGTCATCAGAGAAAAATGAGAAGCAAAACGAAGGTGATAATTTAATTTTTTTTTTTTTTAAAGAAGTCTTTTTATCCCTCTTTATGGCTTAGACAACAGTAGAAATATTCAGGAATGATTAATAGTAAAAGCCTAGACTGTGAAATTAGTTTACCTTGAAATTTCGTTTCCAAAGGGTTTTTCAAACTGTTTAGTATGTATGTTTGTGTGTGTTTGTGTGTGAGTATGTTTGTGTATGTTCAAGCAATGGGTGGCAAGGGGTAAGACTTGGTTCTTAAATGTACCACGAGATGTAAACTTAAAAGACATCCAAAGATATATTTAGGACAGTCAAATAGCTTAATTTGCCCTTTCTTATCAGCATATTTATGTAAAAAGCCAAAAGTATTTTTAAAAAATTATCGTCATACAAATCTTCTTTCCACAGAGGATGATCATCAAACAGTCACAGCACTTGAGAATGAAATTAAGGCATTGAGAGAGGAAAACAAGGAGCTTGGAAAAGCACTGGAGGAGTTAGATTTGCAGCATTCTGAAGCCTTAGCACAGCTTATTGTCCAACGTAACAAGATGGCCGATGACATTCAGGAGAAAGATTATATCATTAAGCAATATCAGAGTGAAATACAGGCTTTAAACGAAACAATTAGCCAATTGAAGGACTGTTATTCTGCTAAAGATGACAGAGAGGAGCTAACCCGAACAATAGCTGCTTACGAAGAAGAGTTGTCTGAACTAAGAGGAAGTGACACAGCTGTGAAATTTTTAGAGAAAGATGTATCTGAATTGAACCAGAAGCTGCAGAAAGGTGGATTAGTCATAAATGATTTGCATATGGATAAACAGGAGCTAGAGGAAGAAGTGAGAAAGTTGAATGAGGAAATGCACGCCACTAAAGTTGAGATGAAAGAATCTAAACAAGAGAAGAAGGAATTGCAGGCAAAAATTAAAGACATGGAGGAGCAATTGTCAGAAATGGAGGAAGAAGTGGAAAGATGGCAGCAAATGAATGAAGAAAGACAGGTAGGATTGGCAGCCATGGAAAAAAGGGAAAAGGAGGAGTGCCTTCACCTTAGAAGTCAGCTTGAAGGCATGGAGAAAGAGAGGGAAGTGCTGAAAGAAGAATTTCAACATCTTATACAGGACGATAAACCTCACTCTGATTTATCCCCTGCTTTGGCAGATTCTCCCTTTAAAAGTATTTTTGAAGAGGAATTGAAAGTGAGGAAGAAGCTGGAGCAAGATGAAAGCATGATAGAAGAATTGAAAGGTCACATAGAAAAATTACAGTCACGGAAAAATGATTTGAAACAGCAAGTTTTGAGTCTTGAACAAGATCTGACCCAATCAAACTCATTGATGCAACTCATTAAAGAAGAAAAAGCAAATCTTGAACAGGCATTGACCCAACAAACAACTGATCTTCAGAACAAAATAGATTTGATTTACAGACTAGAAGAGGAGTTGACTGATCTGAAACAGAGAGCTGCTGATGGGGAAAGAGAAAGTGGAGATCAGAATGAAATGTTGAGAGCCAAGACAGAGGAAATGAATCTGTCGTCAGCTAATCTGGAAACCTATAAAGAAGAGTTGATGAAAATTCAAGCTCAGCTAAGGGAATATGAACAAACATGTAAAGAGAAAGACTGTGAGATTAACAACTTGAAAGCCCAAGTCAGTTATTTGGAATCTGACACATCTTCTGAGCTTGCAGTGAATAAACCTGTTGTATTAGAATCCAGCCTTGAACACGTAAGGTTCCTGGAGGTGGAGTTGCAAAAACTTAGAGAAGACAAGGAGAAAACTTCAAGCATCATGCTCATGGTTCCTCAGCTTGAATTGGAGTTAACAGAGAGTAAGAAGGAAATTGAAAGCTTAAGGAATGAACTTTCCAAAGCGTACGCCACAATTGCTTGCAATGAAGCTGGAATAACTGATCTGAATGACAAGTCCCATGTGCTAAGTCAAAATTTGACCAAAGCTGAGGTGGAACACACCCGCCAAGAAAATACAATTGCAGTTCTGCAACAAAATTCCATAGAAAGGGACCAGGTCTTGAGTGAATTGCAGTCTAAATTTAATTTCCTCATTACAATTTTAAGTCCAGAACAGACTGAAAGATTAAAAACCCACCAAGATGGAAATTTAGCAAACAATGTGCTTGAATATGAAGAAATAAAAGCTATTCAGTACCCTAAACTGGAAACACAAGAATTGACAGTTGCTAAGTTGATGAGCTCACCACCAAGTACAGATACAGATGAAGGTGTCATTATTGAAGAACTTAATAAAAATCAGGAAAGAATTATAGAATTGGAAAATCAGTTAAAAGAATTGCAGAAAAGGCTTTCTGAAAAAGATGTTATTGTGTCTGAGCTTCAAAAATCTAATTCTTCATTGCTAGGATTAGTTGAAAAGGGTGCAGGGGGAGAGAATAAAATGGCAGATCAAGTGTCAGTTTACAAATTTGAAGCTGAAATTCAAAGCCTTCGGATGGAGAGAGAGCAAATGGTGGCTGTGGTGAGTGAAAAATCTCGTGAAAATTCTACATTGAAACAAGAAATTCAGCGCCTTATGGAAATTGTCTCAGCAAGTCAGGCTGCTTTGGCCAAGCTTCAGCAAGACAATGCCAATCTTGAGCATGAAAGAAGGCATCAGACACCACCAAGAGAAGAAGATGAAGATGACATGAGAAGGGAAGCACTTTCCAACATGGCTCGTTTGGTCAGAGACAGAGAAACAGAAATTGAAGCCTTGAAGCAGAAAAATGAAACTCTTCTCACTGTCCTTCAAGAGACGAAGGAGTCAGAGGCTGCTGCTCATTTAGGCCCATTATTGAAAGAGAAAGATACTCTTACAAAACAAATAAGACTGTTAACTTCAGAACGGGAACAACTTATCGCTTGTATCCAGCAGAAACATTCCGAGTCTCTCGCTTACCATAATGAGGCTCAGCGACTGGCAGCATTATTAGAGCAAACACAGGGTGCCGCAGAAAAAGCCCAATCTGAATATGCATCACTTATTCCAGCATTTGAAGACAAATCACAAGCCTTGGTGGCTACTCAGACAGAACTGATGGAATGCAAGCAGAAATTGACAGAACTTGAAATTCATTATGGTGAACTTGTCCAGCGATCAAATACTCAACACTCCTCTGCTTCTTCAAACTCTGAAGATTTAGAAAAGGAGAGGGAAAGACATAAGCTGATAGAAAATGAATTGAAGTCAAGGATTGCCCAACAAGATAGCAAGATTGAAAGTTTAGTACAGAAAGTTAGTGCCTTGGAGGAAGTGGTTTCAGGTAAAGAGGCTGAATGTATGCATGTTCGAAAGCAGTTGGACAATTCCAAATTTCAGTTGACAAGCTTGATGTCAGAGATTGCTGATATAAAGTCTGAGAAAGAACAAATTCAACACAGGCATAACTCTCAGGTACTTTTTCATGATTCTGTGAATTATTATTTTTAAGGTCTAACATTACATTGGGATATAATGGTCCGGAGGAAAGATTTAAGGGAAATATCAAATTGATGAATTTTGAAGTCTCGCAGACTCTTTCTGTTTTAAACTAGAGTTAGGTAGCATATCATGATTTGGGCCAGTTCAGATGAATGAAAAATATTCCCTGGCATTGTGGAGGGTACTTAACAATTCTACACATTCTTGCCTGCAAGAATGCCATGAATACTTTTACAGTTGAGGCTGCTTAATTGCATCATCACAGGAGTGGCAAAATTGTTGATTTGTTGATTTTACCCGAAGTTGCGATTAACTGGAGTTCATAACATATATCCCCCCCCCCAACCCCATCCAAAAAAAAAATTTAATGAAAAAAAAAAAATCTAGTCATATTGACGCTGTTTACATGCTATAATTTCCACAACTCTTCCATTAGGGTTTAATGAGCTGGGGGTCATTATGATGACTTACATCATGGTTTCATTAAAAAGTTTGGCTTTTGTTTTTGTTGTTGTTGTTTGTTTGTTTGTTGTTTTTTTCTTTTCTTGTTTTGTTTTTGTTTTATGGCAGGGTTAATTGTCACTGGTGTTCACAGACTGAGCTGCTTAAACATGCATGTGATCATTCATAATCTGGTCATCACTGGTTGTGACGCAAGCGCTGCACATTGCATTTGTTAGACAGTGTGAGGTGTCAGGGCGGGGCTAATTGTCAGTAATACGTAGTCTAGACATCTAGACAACACTTTAATTGGTTTTTGAGTAGGATGGCCTTTTTTTCAAGGTCGACTCTTTCAAATCGTAAGCAGGTGTCTCATCATGTCTATGTGTGGAAGAGAGAGTTTTGCATTCTACTATCTTAGGTGTTTGAACACTATTGTATGCATTAGAAATACTGTAGCTTATCAAAGAACTGACATTGTTTTTTAATTGACAGAAATTAGGATAAAACATTATGAAAATTTTCAAGTGCTCCCTCCTCAGAGATGCAAAGTGTTTGTAGAATAATTGTATTTTTCAATAAAAGTTGAGTTTAAGCAGAAATTGCGATGAACTGAGTCATGATTAAGCGGTGTCAACTGTAATAAGAAATCTTGGTAAGAAAAGTAAACCATTTTAAATTAACTGTTGGGCAGGGGAACATTGTCATTTTCCTTTTCATCAGCAATTCTATCTTTTTCTCTCTTTGTGTGTGTTTGCGTGTGTGTGTGTCTAGAAGGAATCCTTAGTTGTATCATATTATTTTTGTTCTTTTTAGCATGGAGAATATACTTTTTAGGAGATAGTCAGTGGGAGATATTCAGTGGAAAAACTAAACTTCAAGCTATCTGAAGAAGCTTCATTTTAGCTCAACACATGCAAATCCAAATATTTATTTTCAGGGTAAGGAATCAATCAGCTTACGCGACAACATCAACCACCTTACCTTGTCTATCAAAGACAAAGAACTGCAGATTGCATCACTAAATGACCAAATTGTGTCCTTGAACTCCCTGTTGCGTGATCAGGAAGGCGAGCAAAGCCAAGTTGCTCAGCTCATGAGAGAGAAAGAGGCAGCAATGGCCAACACTCGCTGCCTTCAGCAAGAGGGTGAACTGAGTGCAATGCAAGCACAGCAGAGATTACAAGAATGCAACTCTTTGAAAAACCAGGTACTGCTACTAGTCTGCCTTCATGAGCAAAACATTGGTTGAAAAGGTTGTGGTATTATTTTGTTATTTATCTCTTGATGTTATACATAACATTTAAATCTTTCCAGATCTGATGCCAGCAGCATGTAATGTAGTATACATAAAAGGTTAACACATGTGATCACAACCAAATATGAAGGCCTGAAAATGAAGCCAATCTGTTCAGCTCTTGTTCATGTAAAGGATGAGTCACTTATTGTGATTTGCATTAGACAAAAGGTTTGGTTTGAAAAACTCAGGGGTTTTTTTAGGGAACATCTTGTCATAGTGTCCTTGCCCTTACCTGCAAATCAAAGAGTGCCAATACAGAGTTCCTGAATCTATTTGTGACTCATGTAGGATTTTTCTCTCTTTTATTTTTCCTGTATTGTTTTCTTATTGTTCCTATTGCAGCTTACATACTATCAGTTTTTGTTTTAGTCTGTGTGGTTGATGGAAATTTAGTACTCTGCACTTCTCAGTGATTCAGATCCACATATAGATATACTTATTTATTTACATATGATAGGGATAATGAAATTTGAAATTTTGAAACTAGTACACTCAACAGATGCAAGTCAAATTTGTTAAAGCGTGCAATGCTGATATGTGCCTGTTGATTATATTTAATTGTATCTAATATCAAACCTATGGCCTATGGCCTAGTGGTATAGAATCCTGAGACTTTAAATTGGCAATGTAGGAAATGTCTCGCTTGGCACTCAGCATTATGAGAACAGTTCTAAGACTTGGTGTCGTTATACTGTGACAGGGGGTGAGTCATTTTGGTAGTGCTATATCTTATGGCTCATGTGTAGCCGTACATAAACATGTCTAAATAGCACCGTTGTTCAGATCACCTAAAATGTTGAAAAGTGATGTTAAACCCACAACATGTCAAATAACATGAAATGACCAAAATATGTTGTTTTTAAGACATGAAAAGAGGTCATTATGTCTTTACAGATTGGTGAGATGAAAGAGAAAGAGCAAAGACTAGGGCGTGAGGTGGAAAGACTGCGCACACATTTAATTGAGGTAAATTTTTGTTAAGTATTGTGTCAGTAGCATCACTTTCTTTATTTTTGGTTTTTATTATTATGCTTAAGATTTGCAAGACAGATGTTCGGTTATGTGCAACTCAACAAGCATGACTGTTCTTTTGTTATCAGATCCTTTTCTTTTTTCTTTTTTTCTTCTTTTGTTATTCAATTTCTCCTCCTAGATGCAGTGGCTGGACAATTTCAGAGATTGCTTGGCTCAGTTTGTGCTAGCTGTCTTTTTTATACAAGCATCTGAAATAAGATTGAACATTGCTTTAACTTTGCTATTAATTGGTTTATTTATCCATTTCTGAGTAGATAGAACAATGATTGATAACATTGCCGCTAATTGTTTCATTTATCTTTTCTGAGTAGATGGAAGAAGGATACACAAAAGAGGCTTTGGAGTCTGAAGAAAGAGAGAAAGAGCTCAGAAATCGGCTTGTTACAGCTGAGGAACAACTTCTGTCTTCCACTTCACAAGTTCATTTTGCCAGGTGATTTCATGGAGTTGTAATAATGTTTTTAAAAAGCATCATATCTTTCATTTGAGTCTCTTCAGGTCTTTCCCCCCGCCTTCATTGTGTTGTTGCTGTACATTATTTGATGCAAAGTATTAAAGTGTGAATGAGTGAGTCATTTGTGTGTTTAGTGTTTTAGATCTCCCTTTAGGTCATCTCAGCACCCAAGGAAAAGTAAGACAACGGTCTACTTAAAAGAATTGATGGAAATGGTAATATATGATTTTCATATGAAGAGAAGAAAATGCCAAATGCTGAAGAGTAAAAGAGTACGTAAATTAGACGATATGCATAATATATAATAGTGAAAAGTAACTAAATGAAGGGATTTTTACAGATAGTTATCTCTCACAAAAACAACTCACAAAATCAATGGACATCGATACCCAAACAGTGCACACAATGTCCTCCCAGAATTTTTACATCGCTTTTTGTATACAAAAGTACTCAGTCCATCTAGATGGTAAATGACTTTGATAGTATTTTTAAGACAGTTATAATAAAAACTTTTCTATTTGGAAAGGAGTACTTATTACTTAATTGATGAGTAGATTTATTAGCAGGCTGCCAATATTAATTTTATTATCACATTATAGAGCTATGGCTTGTTATGTAGCATTGTTTTGATGGGGATTTTTTTTCCTTTTCCCCAATGAATTTCCAGTCAAGAGTCACATCGACAGATAGAAAATCTGCAAGAGCAACTGAAACAAACAGCTAGCCAACGTGACTCTGCTTATATTCAGATCACAAATTTACAGGAACAGTGCCAACAATACTCATCCTCTCTTAGCAACTTACAGTTGGTTCTTGAACATTTCCAAAAAGGTAATTTATTGCTTTCTTCATGAGTAAAATATTTTTAATAAAAAAGAGACAAAACAAATTAACACATACTTTGAAGGTAATGAAGAGAGAAATTATATTGACTCTGTTTAAAAAGTCAACAAGTTTGAAAAAATGGTTTGAAAAAAGTGTTGGGGTTTGCTGGGGAGGGATATTTGACTTGAGGAGTTTCAAAAAACAACCAGATCCTCAAACAGTTTGACTTGACAAAGACTCATTACAAACATAAGTAAGTAAAGCAGATAACAAATGAATGTACTACTCAAATGACAATTGGTTAGCCAGGAAAACGACCAAAGCCAATGAAGAATGGATTAAAATAAAGTCTTAGGGTTTCACAACTCATCTGTGGAGTTATTCCGTAATTGATAGAAAGACTTGGTTACTTGATGATACCACTGCAGTTAAATTACTCTAAAAGAGAAGAAGAAATCATTGGAGAGGAAATCAAGGATGTGGGCTAAAAAGATATTGAGCCCCCAAAATCGGTAAGAAGAGAATCAGTTTTTTTCTCCAATGATTTTAATAGAAAGAAAGCTCTAATATATCCATAGGATAATATTAAATCTGAAATATTTCACTGACTTTATTGAACATACTCCAAGATGAATGGCTTGAAACAAACCCCTATACCTGGTAAACAAAAAAGAAGTTTTTTCTCATCAGATGATTTGAAGGATGCATATTATGTTACATTGATAGGCTATGGGCAATTTAGATACTGTAGTTTTAGAATCTTTACTAAATTAATAAATGAGTTTTATTCATTCTTTGAAGTAATAATATTTACATCATAATGTACGTAGATATGATTTATAAGGAGAAAGTTAAATTAGTGAATTAAAGAAACATTTTGATAACACCTATTGTCTAGATATAGAATTGTCAAATGTCAGAGATCCTAGCTTAGTCCTATGTCAGTGATGTTTCAAGGACTATTGGACTGTTGATAGTCTTTGAAAATACACCAGAGGTGGTTTGCAGTTCAAAAGGAGGACATCTAAAGTTAAGTTTTGTATCGGCACAGTACTAAAAGCCAGCAGACCCAGTAAAACTACTAATTCATTGAAAATCAAAGCTCCCACCAGATAGAAAGGACTGTGTGTGGTAACCTGTTTAAAATAATAATTGAAAAGGACGAAATGTCATTGACAGGAGAATCAGCTTTTTCTTAGCTGTCAGAAACCTTTCAAGGTTATATCCAGAGATGCATTGTGCAGGTGGACAAAAGAAATGTCATCGTCTGGTATAGATGTGGATATGTATACACCACACTTGATGAGAGTGGCATCAACTAGTTAGGCATATACAAAGGAATAAAGTGCAATGAAATATTGAAAACAGCGGGCTGGCATAGACCTTGTGTTTATCTGCACTCCATAGGAAAGGGTAATGTAAGCTTCACTTGTCTGGGACCCTCACCCCATCAAGCAAAGGAAAACCTAGAAAAGATCCAAAAGAATGCAGCACGCTTTGTAACAAACGACTACAATTACACTCCAGGTAGTACATCTACAACCATGAATAAACTAGGATGGATCCCCCTCGAAGAACAAAGGGCTAGAATTAAGTCTACAACTCTCTTCAAAGGCATAAACAACCTAATAGACATACCAATTAGTATGTACCAAATCAACAACCATTACATCCATACTAGACAAAACAAAGGGCAAAGTTATAGAGTAGCACATTCAAATCTAGCTTGCCACCTAAATTCTGTCTTCCCCAGCTCATTTAGACTGTGGAATAGAATGCCTGAATCTTTCAGATGCTGTAGACACGTGGACACTTTCAAACGGTCCCTTTGCCAGATTACTCTCAAATCAAGCAACTAGACAACTTTTGTTTATGCGCTTCGACAGTTATACTCAGTTTTACTGAGTCAGCGGATTATTTGAAGAAGAAGCCCATGAATATAAATGATGAAAATGTCACGCTAACTGTCAACACATTGGTTCTGTATAAATTGGCATACCTGCCAAATACTGTACCTAGACACAAGTCTTTAGTAGGTCATGAAACACTACATGTAATAGTCAACGTCTTCATCTCGTGCCGTGGGTATAGCATTCTCATCCAAATCCCTATCCTTTTCCATCACTTGCAAGTTCCGTGTCCAGTTGCCTCGCCTCTCACGTATCCTCAACAAACGATCAAGACAGACAGGCCAAGGTCTTAGCCCTTTTGCCTATACAAGCATTTGTGCGCAAAGTTTGCGTTGCAGTGTAGTGTGTGCGACGCCACTCGCATGGCTATCAAGGCACTGGTACTAACTCCCCTCTCCCTCCCTTCGTGTTTGCCCATCATTACAAAGTTACAGTGTAACTAGGGCGACATCTCTCTCCGCTACCAATTCATTCTCTCGTAGAAGGTAGACACGTGTACTGCTTTTTACAACTATTCAAATTTTAATAGGTTTAAACAAATACCTTCTGCTTGATTGGCTGTTGTTGCAATACCAGGGTAGGGGAAACATAAAGATAGATGAGGTCATTAGATGAGCTGAGAAAATATCAAAAACTCTATTCAATTAATTTAATAGTCCATTTAGCGCCTTATGTTTACTAAAGGTTAGCAGAATAGAGCGCGACAAATTCCATCTATTGTCATCTGCTTATATAATTCTGGGCAAGCCAATATTATTATCGCTTTTCACACCATCAAAGCTTTAGGTATAAAAATGAGATTTGGCACAATGTACATTGCAATTTTCCGGAGGAAATGGGAGCTTTAATTGTTTTTGACGATCAGGTGTAAAAATTTAACCACCTTTTGAAAAATAATCGAAGATTCAAGGTGAGTCGTTGAATGCTGGTCATAGTTTTTGTTTCACCGAAAAGATAAAGTGAGGCTTAGACCGGAAGTTGTAGCATTAGTAGGCTATAGGCCTAGCGCTCAGTAGGCTACCCACTGCTAACATCAAATCCAATCTATGCCGAGATCAAGATTAAGATTACAGATCTAGATCTAGATTTCAGCTGTCATAGAGTAGCCTACTTGATTCTTAGTTAGATCTCGACTTTCTGACATCAAATCTAAATCTTAAACATTAATGCTGATCTTATCTAGATCTAGATGATCTAAACCTACATCTAGATCTATTACCTTTATTTGGGCTCATGTTGTTCGGAATCAATACGATTTAGTATGAAATAGCAGATTTCAGAGCAGGCATAAAATTATCGACAGATCCATTCCTGGATTCCTCATAATTAGATCTAGATCTAGACGTTGTAGATTTTTTATTTGATATAGATAGATCCTATCCATTCCTATTTTCTTATAATTTTGATCTAGATATAGATTTTATTATTTAATTT
>JAOYNN010035457.1:0-12615 GCA_025770095.1 Goniobranchus kuniei | reverse complement strand
ATTAGTAATATCTACGCGACAAATATACTCCTCCATAGAATGGGCATACAGGACTCAAAATTGTGCCACGAATGCAAGGAAACAGATTATTTGGAACATTTCTTTGTGGGCAGTAAAAAAGTGACCAAACTTTGGGATTATGTAGAAAAAAAGGTAGCATTGAAGTACAACAAGCCCATAAAGCTTAGTAGAGAAACTAAAATGTTTGGATTGCCTTCTGTTAATTACGAAAATGGTAATTTCTAAATTATAATATGGGGTCGGTGGAAGTATTATTGACATGTTAGATTTCAATTTACGAATAAGAAATATTGAGATTTAAAGCTGTCAGTCCGATTTTACGTTTCCGTCTCTTTGCAACCACACAGTATTCATTCTTTATCCAAAAAAGGATGAAACATTAAAACTAGAGGGGAAAAAGTTGATATGGTCCTAAAACTATTTTTGGGACGGGTGGGATCATGATTTAAAGGAAAGGAAACAATTATTACAGTTTAAATTATTTAGTTGATTGATGAAGTGTATGAATCTAGATGTTAGCTTGGGATTTTGTTATGTTTTATCTGAATGTTTGCATTCAACAGTTAGACCCATTTCGGACAGCCGCCATAACAAAAGAGAACCATTGTACAGTATAAATAATTGACAATTTAACAATATTAATAATTGTAACAGTCTATTCTGTCTTCTATTCTGAAAACGATAGTAGATTGCATGCTATTAACTGGCCTGTATGAAACTTTTGCAATTAAATGCTGCTTATAAAATCGCGTTGAGTAAGCTGAAAGAAATCGTTCTTTTTCTGTGGCGTTGGCAATGCAGGTACCAAAATCTTGGTAGGGCTATCCTTTTTGGAGACTACAGGAAACAGAAATAAAAGCAGCGACAGCAGTGGGTGGACAATATTCTGGCTCCAATTGAGTTGGTCCTGCAAAAACATTGAGTTGTGCCTTTTGGTGGTTTTGGCAGGTTTACGCCAAGGGGTATTCCTCAACAAGGCCTGCAATGGTTGGCAACATAGAATTACTGTCAAAATGTTGGGACGGGGTGATCCTTTTGGTTGGGGCAGCATCCCCATAATGTGTGATCTCAATCTTGTGGTCCGTACTGTGGGGTTCTGTCTTGCTTGCGGCTCACACTTGGCTTGAAAATGTGCTTTGGATTTTGATACCCCATTTCCGTTCTTGGTAGTGTCTTTTTCCTCACTCTCTCATCGTATATAGAATACGATTAACAGTTGCACACATAGATGGCCATTTTTCAATAGAAATAGAATGCAACATAATATTAACATTAGTTGAAACGCCATTAAGGCGATGGGCTTGGGGGTGAGGCCTCACCTGGGATCCTGCAGAGGACCGGGACAGGAAAATTAACAAACACTAACTACATGTTATGCAATTATGTGAATGAAGGATGTCATAATATTTGGACAAGGCGGACATAGCGGAAATGAATGATACAGTATAAAGTAGAAGTCAGATTACTAACAGCAGAAAAACTAAATCTCTAATATGAACTAACACTGGCGGTAGGGGTTTGAGGCTCGGGTTAAAAAAAAAGTTAAAAAGAAAAGAAATTTAAAAAATCTTACTTGTCACAAAAAGTATAGCTGTGTTCAAATCTTTCTATCAGTTTTCTTATCAAAAAGTATGTACAGCAGTAAACAAAATTCAAATATACCTGATTCTTAAGTATTTGTGTTAACATGAATGAGTAGGATATCCGCCAAAAATTTAAAGACAAAATTATTTCCAAATTTCCTTTTTTCTGCAAGAATTTGATGAGTGGCTGCGACTATTACACTTAATGCCTGCTTTGAAACGTTTACACCTGTTGGTTTTACATTGACCAGAACCATGTCCACAATTGCATTTTTTGAATCCCTGACCACCACATTTTGATATTGCTGCATCAGCGAATCTCAAACTTACTTCAATGCCACCAGCACTTACAAGGTTTTCTGGCAAAATCTTTTCAGTCATCACATCAAATTGATTTCTGCTAAAGTACCCCTTTAATGGACTAGCTTCTGATGTCGACTAGTACCGATCCTTCTCGCCTTCATAACGGCAAACATCTGCTAACAGATTTCTGGGGTCACTCTACCTCGATCTATAAGGGGTACTGGAATTGTAACGTTATCTCCAACACTTGCTTTTGGCAGCATCAGCCTTCTGCGTTTGATCATGCGGCCTGCCTGCTTAGTCTGAGAAATCCTTACTTGGACACGAACTGTGGGATGAAGTTGAGTTGATGCCAATGGTTGCAGTGATGTTGATTGCTGTGATAATGCCAATGGAAGTGATGATGCAGATGGTTGTGGCGATGCAGATGGTTGTGATGATGTCGGTTGTAGTGGGGTTGACGATCGCAGTGGTGATACTAATCTAGATGCCGACGGCAATGGTAATGCCGATGGTTGTGGGGTTCCCGATTGTTGTATTGCTGCCGACTGTTGAGGCAAAGTTTGCATGGGCTGACTTTCTGTGTTCATTTGAAGCAAATCTTCCCCTGTTTGTAACCGACATACCACTTCATTAGTCAGAGATACTTGAAAGACCGACTCGGGTAGGAATGCCAAACAAAGCTTCGTATGGACATCGTTGAATTCCAGCATGGTAAGACTGATTTTTCTGGAATTGTACAAACTTATCCCCAATACTCCAGTCGACAGTGTTATGGTCTGCTAGCCATTCAGACGTCATGTCTTTGATGTCGCCATTGGCTCGCTCCACAGAACCCTGACTCTGTGGATGCCGGGGTTTTCAACTTAGAAGATCATTAAAACCAAGCAGATTTAGAACACCTAGATTTTAGGCCTGTTGCTAATCGATCATGCTATTCGATTAGTTCGATTATGACATGGACTTGCGTTAATCGAATACCGCTTAGACTAGCAAAGCAGTCCAGAGGCTTCGCATAGGGTCTTAGGTTGTCTCCTTCGATTGTCGCCTCGGGCTAATCGACTAATACTAATCGACACATACTATTCGATTAACGCCAAGCCTAGTCCATAATTGACTTGAAACGGAACGACCTGCCTCCCCTGCCATGGAAGAGTCTTACTGTCAAAAGCCTGAACACTACTCACACAGGATACCACAATTAAATCGGGGAGTGAGGTGGAGGAAGTGTTTCTCTGCGATTCACTTGCAGATCTAGGGGGTTATGGCTTCCCGACGACTCGTGTCACTGTCAAGAGATGACCAAAAGGCATGACTGAACGAACGTCATGTGGGAAAGGTGGAAATTAAATGAGTGGAAGATTGATTGAGGTTGGTGGAGTTCCAATAGACTAACCTTTGTGGTGAATTTTACCTTTTCTCCACCGGCTGGGTCTCTAAGACCCGACAAGGCCCTTTGATAGGCGATATTTCATAAGTATAATGTCAGAAAGGGCTGAAATTCATAATGAACGTTACCAATAGTTATGTCAATAGACCATAAAAACAATTATGACCTAGATTGAAAAATGAGACTTTTATCGCGAATGAAAAATTTGAACACCAAAATAACTGGCTCGGTCTCTAAGCCCCGGTGACAAAATAAGAGAGAAAACAAACCAGCTGGGTATCTCAGACCAGGTCACAACACTTATAAAAATCATACATTACTTGTTTTTGTTTGTTTCTTTTTGGGGTAATTATACATTGTACATTGATTTTAGATGTATGTTGTTAGATAATGAGATATAGACATGACAATGACCAGCGTAAAGGCTTTCATGACAATGACAGAAACGTTTTCATTGAGCTTGTCATCAAAAGTTGCATTCAGGGCAAATAAAAGATACATGCTCTACACAGAGGTATTTGTTACATTTTTTGCATTGCATAGTTGTTTTCCTATCTCTCTTTGTGGGACAGAATGAACATCGCTTCCGCGGGGTTATGGATCCTGGCGATTGAGAGCGCTTTCTCTTGTCTGACTTCTGAGAAGTAGGAGATTTGGAAGGCGTTTGATTCTGTGACTGGGTTTGTTTGCCTGAAGTGGAAGTTGCTTGTCTTTTTGATGATACAATGTCTGTATCACATGAACTTTTGACAGGCTTTTCACAACAGCTTCCAGATTTAACCGGTATGGAAGATTCAATGTCTTCATAACCGCTGCCCTGTGCTTCACTTGTTCAAACACCAGCTCCTTGACAACCTGGATGAGAAACAACTGTCAGTTGTCTTGATGGGCGAAACGGTTTGTAGGGAAGGCTTGACTCCGCACTACTCTTCCAGCAATCCCTGCGAGGTCTACCATGTTGAAGAATATTACCAATGGCCATCTTTTTGTTTTCCTTTTGACTATGAAAGAGTGGGCCATTTGGTCCATTGAGTCAACGCCTCCTTTTGTTTTGTTGTAAGACAGAATTATTTCTGGATTTCCACTTTCTTCATCGACTGAACTATCATGATGCATTGAGTTCAAAAGAATTGGGTTCTTGTTACATTTACCCTGAAAGGACACAAGTGTAATTCCTTCTCAAAAGGGAAATTTTGATTCCATTAAAGGAAGATCCTCCTTGATTTGAAATGACGCCGGAAGAAATCGCCTGTTTCTTCGGACAGTTCCTACAATTGACAGCTTTCTTTTCAGCAGCTCTTCAGTCAAATTCAAGTGAGTAAAAAAGTTATCGCAGGTAATATTTCTGCAAGAGTCCGTAAAGTGTTCAGACAAATTCTTGACAATGTCACCTCCAACAGAATCATTAGTTGCTTCTCTTGTAAACGTTGTCGCTTTGCCCAGGTATGGAATACCCTTCAAATATAGCTGATAGAAGCCTTGCAAATCCAGAACACTTTTATTCCATATTTATCTGGTTTGCTGGGCATATATTGTATAAAGCTGCATCGTCTTCTAAATGGAATTAATTGTTCATCTACTGTCAGGAATGCACCTGGATGATAGAATCTTTTGAGATGTTTTTGAAACAACTCCCAGATTTCACGCACAGGTGCAAACTTGTACTTAGCCCGTCGAGCGTTTTGAGTTGATTTGTCGTCAAAACAAAGGTGTTCAGAAGGTGGCTGAATCGGTTCCGAGAAAATGCTGCTCGTATCAATGGGTTCCCATCAACGATGTTGAATATGAGCTCAAGTGAAATATCATTCTGGTGCATGGCTCCAGCATGTATCAAACATTCGATGAACGCTTTCATCTCTATCATGTCAGTGTCCTTCCATTTACTGCCTTTCACCAACCTGCCCTTAACATTTGTGCAAGTAACAAGTTTCTCTAAAATGTTTGAGTCATTGTATAGCAAGAATGCATCACTGGCACTGGCAAGATGTTTTGTGCCAAGAAGACGGTTCAGTGGGAGTTTCAGACGGTTTTGTGGGGGGTAACAATCAGAAAATGGGGTGGATTGCCATAAAGTGTCTTTGTCTTTTCCGTATTGTGATTCATCAGAATGCGATGTCCCTGGTGTTGAACGAGAATTACTAGACGTAGTCATGGATTCAGATTCGGATTCAGAATCACTGGACGAGGAGCCCTCATCCTGGTTGTCAACGCTTTCAGTAGCAGGCTGCCAATCTGCATCATCGCCAGAAACATCAGCTTCCTCCTCATTTCAGAACCACTCTCATCTTGAAAGACATGAAGGGGTTGAAAGATATTTCTATCCATTCTTGGCTCTGTGAAAGTGAAAGAGAAATGGCAAAAGATCAAAGTCTTTTTTTTCTATATTTACACACATCAATTTTTAAGTAGACAATGCAGCCGATATGTATAACCAGACACCTTTATCCAGGACATTAGCTAATCGTGATTAGACAGACATGAGTAGTAAGAGTTAAACCACATAACAAATAAAAAGCAATGCAAAATTGATCATCTTATCCTCACTTTGTAGGCCTACCGACCTGCAGTCAGTGGCATTAAGACCAGAAGGCTAAAATGTTAACCAAACTCAAATGGGTGCAAATTCTACACAAGATTAGATGTAACAAAGTATTAAAAATTAATACTTGCATGAATGATAATCACCAGGATGAATTATGTTCTTTCCCTCTCCAGTTACAGATGAAACTTCAACAGGTATGAGCTGGCAAAATCTCAGACACTACATGCAAAGGATGAAAACAATATGGCTGCACTTAACAAAGGGAAATAATTCTTAACCTCTGAACCTATCCTCAGGTTGCCATTCTTCACTAAGCCATTCGTCTTGTCGACAGATGCCAGCGGCACAAGAGCATGACGATGGCAAGTTCCCTGTAGTCTATCTTAGCCGGAATCTACTTCCGCGGGAGCAGAGGTATTCCGTTGTTGAACGAGAGTGTTTAGCACTGGTATGGGCTGTAAGGAGCCTCACACCATATTTACTAGGGCGTGAATTCATCGTCGAGACGGATCATGCACCATTACTATATCTGAACAGGGCCAAATCAGAAAATGGTAGGTTGATGAGGTGATGGTCCAGATTTCCTTTCCAGAATTAGGAATTAAGTCATCTCTTCTCTTTTACATTTTAAACAAAAATTTATTAAAATTGTGTCTTGAGGGAGGAGTAGATGTCAAGAGATGACTAAAAGACATAACTGAACGAATGCCATGTGGAGAAGGTGGAAATTAAATGAGGGGAAGATTGATTGAGGTTGGTGGAGTCCACGTTCCATCAGACTAACCTTTGTGGTGAATTTAATGGGTGATGCCGTACCACTGCAGGTAGCCACCTGGGCTTTTGTGCATTTTTAACGACCATGTAAAGGTACCTGCAGTCTCTTGTATGGTGGGGGAAGTTTGCGTAATTTCATCCCTCCCTAAGATGGTCATTTTCTTAACTAATTTCTGCGTCTGAAATTATCTGTAATTTGTAATTTCCTAGGGAGATCGGTCTTTGAGACCTGAGTGATGTCCTGACACGGTCAGGAAACTTTCTCATTGTGAACGTTTTTATGTCTCCGAAAGCTGAGCTTTCCAAACACTCCTCCAAGAGGACGTTTTCCTATTATAAGCCACAGAACTGGAACTGCTAATCTGTCCGCAGGCGAAGACTCCACTTTGATAGATATAGAACTATCCATTTTGATCTTACAGTTGATAAGCTGTAAAGCCAGGGCTTTTCTTGAGAATTAACTAAAGTTAATTATTAATCTTGAAACGTGCTTATTATTGTCTATGCTATACATGATAATTCTCTTTCTAAAATTTAGATTGAGCCTGTCGACCTGGTGCTTGGAGCCCACACTCTGAACTTTTAAAACATTAATCTACGAAGCTATTCTAGGGCTTGGAGCCACAGTTCTGAACTGTGAAATAAACTGTCATTAATGAAATAAGGGCTTGGAGCCCATGACATGAAAATGCCTGAATAAAAACAGGGGCTTGGAGCCCATTCCATGAACAGTGTTGTGCAATACGAACTTTGAGACTTTATATTGTTACGAGTGAAGCCAGCCAAGAACTATTGAATTGTAGCGAACAGACCTAGAAATTATTTGAGCTTATTAAAACAGTAATATATGAACGTGCATCAGACGACGTATCGCTAGCCATTTAAATTTCGAAAGTTCTCTGTGGGCCAGACAAGTGAACTTTTTCTTTAGTTTTAGTTCTGTTAAATTGTTTTATTATTCAGAGATCTTGTATTTCATTCATTTGTGTGGATATTAAATTTGATACATTTCCTCATGTATGTCAGTCGTAAGGTAAGGGTACCCTACCTATGCAAATATGAATGTTAACTAGACACCTGAAGCAGATTGTTCCTAACTTTGATATACATTTCAAGCCTACCATTGTCTTTATTCCTCATTAATTGGTTGTATTTAATTATCACCTTCATTATTTCATGTTAAACGTCACTATCATTTCAGGTTAATTATCGCCTATTCAATTTAATAACAAATCTGTTGTCTCCTTTTACTATTTTTAAAAAAAATAATGAATGCCTTCTACTAAAAACATGTATTCTCAAATAAAGTAGAATAGAAAGTAAAACGCAAATCTTTCATCCTTCAATCGTTCAATGTTGTGTTATACGTCCTTGTTTACGTGCCAGATTGATCAATATTTTAAAGGTTTCAAACGGGGCAAGCAATACGTTTCATTGTTTTCCCGCTTTGTGACACTGACTGTGATTCGTGAGGTCTGCTACATTTAAAAAACTAGTCTTGAAACCACGCTCTTCGGCAAATATCTTTATATGTGAGCTATATATGATACTAGTTGTTTATTTGTCATATCAGTCAGCGTTCTATTGTATTAAGAACAAATTTATATTTTATGTAATATTCCGATTATTGTACGAAATTTTGTGTGAAGGAAAAATGCAAAAAGGCTCTATGTAAACCAGACATTATTATTATTATTATTATTATTATTATTATTATTATTATTATTATTATTATTATTATTATTCGGTCTACCATATACTAGGATATCAATCGATTAATTAATCGATTAATCGATTAGTTGTGCTGGAAATCGATTTGTAATCGATTTTGAAATCGTTCGATTATGCATAGCCCTAATAGGCAGCATCCTAGCACGATGTTAGTAAGTTTGTGGGTGTAACGCCACTTTTCAACATCGTAGGTTTAATCACCGACGGTGCTACCTGGAACATTTTATGTGCTGCCACTCATGAGCCATAAGGTATAGCACAACTCAAATGACTCACCCGGTCACAGTATGCTGAGAATGACCCTACCAGTCTTAGAACTGTTCTCATAATGCTGAGCACCAAGCGAGATAGCTTCTAAAGTAGCAATTTTAAAGTCTTAGGTATGTCTCGGTCAGGGTTCGAACCGCAACGTGCTCGTGTACTAAAATTTCCTGCCGCCACCTTTCGCTACGAATCCCACGCCTCCTTTCCCCCTCCCCTTTCCAAACCCCAACCCTAGGGTAATAAAGTTTATAATACTCTTTAGAAACCTAGACATTGTAATATCACTACACAGTCCTACCTGTAATCCCAATGATGATGTTGATAATATAAAATGATTATAAAGTAATCAAAGCTTTCTTCAGTAATAGTCTTATGGTCTACATTCCTGTAGACAAGCACGAGGAAAGGAACAAGAGCGTGGTACTGTGTTTCCTCACACGACTTCATCAGTTAGTTCCTTGCGTCCGTTCTTATGAATAGCCGCTGATTAGCAAACAAGTAGCCATAATCTTCACCTTAAAAGGCCAATTTAATACAGCGGGCACTTTTAGGGCTTGTCAGACTTATGAATAGCTCGATTATTGTTCCCCTTTTCCCCACCATAGAGTTCAATTTTCGCGATAGTAAAACCTTTCAGATTGCGGTCAAACCAAGTGTGTTGGTTTGGCTTTCCTCGAGGCTTGCCTTTTATATAATATGTATGCTTTTCCTCGACGTCTGGTGATGATTTTTTTGAGTATGAACAGACTTGATACATTTTGGGGTGTTTTTTATCATCACTTTTCTATCTATCAGTAAGGACATGAGTTATAATATTCATTTAAGGAATAAGCTAGAGGATTTGAATTAAATAAATTTAGTGGTTAAAAAGCTTTACATCATATTTTTATTTCTCTCAAGAGTTGCTTTGGCTACATTTAATGCTACTCAATTTCTGTTTTTTGGTTTGGTTGTTTCTTGTTGATTTCTTTTATGTTGATTTTAAATATTTTCCTTTTTGGCCTGCGGTTTGTGGGTTGTTTTTCATTTTGTTTGTAAGGCTGGTTGGTTTTTGGTTTTGTTTTGTTTTTGTTTTCTTAATATATTTTGAGTTAGGGTTTAGTTATTAGAACTCTTAACCTGTTCGACTATAAAAGAATTAAAGAGTCTAACGAATCCTTGGATTAAAATGAATCCCTTATAGAAATGATAATAGTTTTAAGCAGGAATGCCGTCGTGAATATGTAAAGACAAAAAAGGAATGGATTTCGCAGATTGGTCAGTTGTAATTGTTTTATTGGAAACTGTCAAATATAGTTTATTATAATACGTTCAAAATATTTTATTATCATGTGTGCTGGTATAAGTTTAATAAGTTGGAGCTTTAGAGCTTTTATACAGAGCTAAATCCACAATGTGCTCGAAGCGCTGGACAAGTGTTCTTCCATGGGCCTTTTCCAACCAGATACCTTCTCTACTTTATATGCAGAATACAAAGCCGCAGCCATTCTACAGGTGCAATTGCTCTACCATACCGACAAGATCCTCCTATGCCTATGGCCGGGTACTAAATAACTCTTGAGTGGGGTGAGGAAATATATTGTGTCATCGCTTTTCTCAAGGACTAAACAGTGCCACAGCGCTGCTCGGTTTCGATCGCAGAAACTCGCGACTACAAGTTGAACACCCTGACACCACAGCCATCCTGCCACACGAATGTCAAAATGGTGGGGTGCTGCTTTTGAGTTCGTCACAGGAAAATTTATCAAATAAAAGGATTAGGACTACTCAACTATAAAGACGGGACAGTACATGTGACGTTTCGGGTATCACCCTTTGTGAGACACCATAAAGAGAAAAACAGATAAAACGATTACATTGACATGAATAGTGAGGGGGGAAAATTAATAGATTCCCGAAAAAGAAAAATACCAAATCAAAAGATTACAATCAACAAAGAAATATGAAGTACAAGAAAACACTTACCTTCAAATGCCGGAATAAATGAATCTAGATCTAAGCTAGAATCTAGATGAGGAAAAATTAGTAAAGCAATCTGAATTGAAGAATATAGTCGAGTAGTCCTAATTTTTTTATTTTAACCATTTTCCTGCCACGCATAATATGCGTGTGTTTATCTTTTTTTCGGTTGAATGCAGACGCAAGAATAGATAGCCTGGGATGGAAACAGACAGGCCTGAGCAAATCCTGGAATTATGAAGAAAAGACATTGACACAAACAGTAATGACATTAAGTATAGAGAAATTGTACTGTAAAGACTGTATTAGACAACTATCAAAGTTGCTCCACGATACTGTTGAGGAGTAATAACATGACATTTATCTATTTAGACGTGAAAAAGGCTATCGTCAAAAAATGGGCGTGGGACCAATGATAGGAAATAACATTTCGAACAGCCTGAAGGAAATTAACAACTCTGTTCATTTTCTAAGAAACAAAGAAGTAGCTTACCTTTGAGTAGGGATCATAACTTCTAGAATCTATACAAAAACAATCCGTATCTTGACAGTAGGACTTCACAAATGATACAAACCTTGAAAGAATGAGAAAATAAAACAATCAGACCAAAAAAAAAAGACAGAAAAAGAGAGATAGAGAATGAAAGAGAGAGAAATAAGAGAGAGAGAGAGAGAGAGAGAGAGAGAGAGAGAGAGAGAGAGACTTACCGTTATATCGATACATCGATCTATAGCGAGAGAATGAGTCATTGTGAGACAGAGACAGATACCGAGACAGTGAGATAGAGACAAACGAGTAAAAAAGAAGCAGTCATAGTTATTGAAACATGAGAAAAAGAGAAAGAGAAAAAAAGGCATAACAAAACCAAACAAAATAAACAACTACCAAAAGGAAAATTAACAAAAGAAAACAATAACAAACAAACAAAAACAAATACAACCCATCTAAAACAACAACAACAACAACAACAACAACAACAACAGCAACAACAAACAAACAAACAAAACAAAACAGAGACACAGCCACAAAGACAGACAAGTATATAGAGAAAATAAAAGTCTGCTTGTGCGTCATCATTCTTATCCTCTTGCTGTCATTGTCCAATACTCTTACCAGTGGTTCTTAAGATCATATCACAGTTAGGGAGGTTAGAGCTTTCATTTGTATGATGCTCTTCACAACGTGTTCTCTCCGGTTAATTGCACGATGTTGGCTTAGATGAAAGGTGATGGATACACATAAACAGAAACCTCCCTTTTAACAAAAGCCACTTTGAGACACCTCTTCGTGTTGTGTTTTTTGTTTGGATTTTTTAGCCCGTCAATCGGGGTAATGACCTGGCATAAATTCTTTACACTTTCTCCATCTTAAAGAGAATGTTACAGGAATTGTAATTTCTTGTACGACAGGAACTGAAGATGACAGGAGAACTCTTAACATGACTTATTTATGAAAAGCCAGGATTTTAAGGACCATCAAGAGCGAGGACCAAAAATGACCTCTGTTCACGATGATTACGAGGTTACTGACGGCAGATGAAGTTGACGTCAGTGCATAAAGGTGTGGAAACCTGATGGACATTAGAGAGTATGCTAGACGTGAATTGTTTGGTGGTTTGTTTGTTTATTTTGTTGTTGTTTTTTTCTAATAAAAGCCCAAAATTATGATGGAAACTAGAAAATCAAGGTTGCTTCGAAAAGAATTAAAGATATGCACAGATAGATAGATACTTTAGACAGGAATACATCGATTAATTGGTAGATACGTAAATAGATATAAAGATAAATGGATAGAAAGAGAGATAAACAAATTAATAAATAGAGGGATGATTTATAGATTTTATTTAAATGACGTAGTGTGGTGGTAGAAAGAGGTAGAGAAAGAGAAGTAGCGAGAGAAATAGAGGGCGGAAGAGAGAGAAGAGAGGAGACGATGAGAGAAAGAGAGAAAACGAGAAAGAGAAATAGGCCACGAAGACAGAGAGAGAGAGAGAGAGAGAGAGAGAGAGAGAGAGAGAGAGAGAGAGAGAGAGAGAGAGAGAGAGAGA